>CAUYRH010137509.1:0-85897 GCA_963574655.1 Perodicticus potto | reverse complement strand
AGAGAGAGAGAGAGAGAGAGAGAGAGAGAGAGAGGAAAAAAAGTCTAAGGATCTTTTCTCTGATAACTTTTACTCATTCTGCAGTTAATATAATTATGAAACAAATAAGATTTTCTGTTTATCTAATTTTTCTAATTTCCAGTTCAGTACTATTTCAAGGGCAAATACATTGTAAAAATTGTGTGTTTAAATGTGTTTTAGACTATTCTACACACTTGGAGTTCTAACAGCCAATAAATCTTTTCATAATGTCTTTTAAACATTTTCAGAATATTACAGGGATACAAAAGTTTTGATTACATAGGTTGCTTTTTTACCTCATTGCTGAATATTACTATAATCACCTTCAACGTCCTCTCCTTGGGAAGCTATAGTCCACTCTCAAAGCAGTTTTAGGACGAGCTCAGGAACTCCATTGTCAGACCCTGTACAGCGACAGGTCTGCTAGCCATTCCAGAAAAAGAGTTACAAATCTGCTTGGAAGGGGTGAGGAGGCCCTGGCATCAGTGCACAGCTTCCGAAGGGGATACTTCGAGGGTGACCACAGTGACATCCAGCAATGAGGTATGCAGCACCTTTTCTAGGATGAGTTTGCAAACTGAATTATCCAACCTCATATACATACACCATAGTTTATTAATCCACTTTTATTTTGTTGGGCACTTTGGTCCTTTCTACCTTTGTAATTATGAATTTTTCTGCAATAAACATCCAAGTGCAAATGTCTTTTTAATAAAATGTCTTTTTCTTCCTTCGGGTAAAACCTGAGTAGTGGGATTGAGGAATCAAATGATTGATCTGCTTTTAGCTCTTTGAGGTACTACTTCCAGAGAGGCCGTACCCTATCTGTCTGCGTACATTGCAGTGTTTGCTGTTTGGGGATGTTTTTATAAAGACCATACCCTCCGGAGTTAGGTGATACCTCATTGTGGCTTTTTCTAAGGAAATCAAGGGTATCCGAATGGGTAAGGAAGACATTAAACTATTGTTCTTTGCAGACGATATGATCTTAGATCTAAAATATCTCAAAGATTTTGCCAAGAGACTCCTGGAGTTGATAAATTCTGCAAAGTCTCAAGTTCCAAAATCAATGTACACAAATCAGAAGCATTCCTGTATGCTGACAACAATCAGGCTGAGAATCAAATCCGAAAGAAAATAAAATGCCGAAGAATTGTATTAACCTAATTAACCAAGGAGGTCAAAGAACTGTTCAGGGAGAACTATGAGACATGGAGTAAGGAAATCGAAGAGGACTTTAAACAGATGGAAAAACAGATCATGCCTATGGATTGGCAGAATCAAGATTGTTAAAATGTCTATACTACCCAAACTGATTTATGGAATCAATACAATCTCCATTAAAATACTAATGTTACTTTTAGCGGATATAAAAAAAAAAGTAGTTCTCCTCTTTATGTGGAACTGATACCCGTGTTTCAGGTTCTTGGTCTCCGCGATTCAAAGAATGAATCCCCGGACCATGGAACAGTGGAAAGACAGGATTTATTCACAAAGCATACAAAAACTACAAAAACCAAACCTCCTGGCAGAGAGAACCCAGGTGGAGAACCAGCTGTCTTGCTCCCTTTCCCAAGTCTGTGTTGGGGCTCTCTGCTCAGGGGTATATAGTCACAGGGAGTTGTTTTGCCCAAACTCAATGTTTACTTTACTTATAGAGTGTAGTCTTCTAAAATTACAGCCCAGAACTCTCAGGCTGTGGAAACACACATGAAATTGACCAGGCCATGAAATTGACCAGCCCTAGAAAAGGTGGGGTTTCCCCTTCAGCCAGCCGTGTTAGTGGTTCCACTGCTGGACCAACACTGCCAGTGCTAAGGCGGCAGGTCTTGGCACCACCTGTCCTGTACCAGATGTAACCCCCCCATAGCCAAAACAACCTTAAGCAAAGAGTGCAAACAAGGTAGGCATCCATTCATGAGACTTCAAGCAATGCTATAAGGCAGTAATACTACTTCAAGCAATGCTATAAGGTAGTAATACTACTACTAACAGCGTGCTACTGGTGCAAAAAGAGAGACTAGACACTAATGGGTGGAAGGCAGAGAACCCAGATCTAAAAGCATCCTTATACTGCCATCTGATCTTTGACAAAGCAGACATACCCTGCAGGAAAAAAAATCCCTCTTCAATAAATGGTGCTGGGAAAATTGGGTAGCTACATATAAAAGACTGCAACAGGATCCACACCTCTCACCACTCACACAAATTAATTCATGATGGGCAACAGACTTAAACCTAAGCTATTAACCTATAGGAATTTTAGAAGAAAATGTTGGAAAAACTCTATTTGTAGACATTGGTCTAGGCAAAGAACTTATGAGGAAGACCGCAAAACAATTATAGCAACAACAAAAATTAATAAGTGGGACTTGATCAAATAAAAAACTTCTGCACGGTCAATTAAACCATCTGTAGAGTGAATAGACAGCCTACAGAATGGGAGAAAATATGTGTATGCTATATATCCAATAATGGGCTGATAACCAGGATCTACTAAAAACTCAACAAATCAGCAAGAAAAAAAAAAAAAAAAAAAGAAGTCAAGCAACCCCAGTAAAAAATGGGCAAAATACATGGACCTAAACTTTTCAAAAGAAAATACACAAATGGCCAAGAAACATATGAAAATGGCTCAATATCTGTTCCTATACTTTGAACATTTTGAGAATTGGCTGTCAATCAAGAAATGTCCCCATAATGGTCATTTAAATGACTTCTGCTGTTGGCTTGGCACCTGTAGCTCAGCGGCTAGAGCGCTAGTCACATACACGGGAGCTGGCGGGTTTGAAGGCAGCCTGGACCTGCCAAATAACAATGACAACTACAACCAAAAAAATAGCCGGGTGTTGTGGGGGGTCACCTGTAGTCCCAGCTACTTAGGTGGCTGAGGCAACGGAGTAGCTTAAGCCCAAAGGTTTGAGGTTTCTGTAAGCTGTGATGCCACGGCACTCTACCCAGGGCAATGTAGTGAGACTGTGTAAAAAAAAAAATAAAACAAGAACAAAAACTCTCTTAAAACAAATAATAATGTGTACTGATTAATCACGGAAATGGTTTAAATATTCAAAATGGATATGAGTGTCAATGGCTACCATTAGAATAATTCATCTAACTTTTCCTGATATTTTGCAATTTTTAATTGCAGAAAAATAACTTCATCTATATTTGGGATCTTAAAGCAAGACAAAGGTCAGTTTTCGATTTTTAACAAAATAGATAATCTCTTTTAACTGATATAATGACCTTTCTTTCTTTATTACTACCTTCGAGGAAAACACCTACCTTCATGTTAAATACATCTGTTAATTGTTAAAACTCTACAACTTTTCATCAATAGCATGTTTCTCTTGAGCATAAAGGTAATTTCAAAATGAAAGGGAATATGAACCCAAACTCTAGTCTCAATTTCTACCTGAGACTTTGTAAATATCTAAATATAGAAAGACAGATCGTGTATCTTTTCACTGTTGGTTTGTAGAGTTAATATGTAGTTTTAGTTTTAGTATGTAGTTTTCATAACATACTATTTCTCTTTTAAAGAAAACATACCAATAATCTGAGGGAAGACAGGCAGAAAACCTTTGTTAACATGTCAATATTTTCAGAATTCTGCTGTCTTACATATAGTGATTCTTTGCTTTTGTAAAGATATAAAGTGGATAAAGACCAAGGCAGACTGTACTGAACACTCTAGAGATTTTTAACTGAAATAGAAAAATTAGGTTTAGAAAAAATGCAGTATTACCTAAAAATGTTTTTTAAATGTTTATTTTATTGCTAATATCTTCCATTTCTAGATTTGCCTCCTTCTCTTAAAGCACTGAATTTTAAATAAGAATCATCACACATAAATAAAACCCCAGTTTAACTAAGTGGTATTTCATAAGTTTAAACAAAAACAAATGTTCAAATTTTATTGTTTAAATGGTTTCTGTACTCTTTGACTTCAACAGAATGTGAGCTTCATTTTATTTTGCATTTCACTCCACTGTGCATCAAAATTTGTTTCTAAGGAATGGTAGAATAGTAGATAATAACAGAAAGGGATAGCCAGTTCTTTAATTGATATTAGGTAGGTAGTGTGGATTTCTTGCCTGTTTTTCACGTCTTTTGCCTGATTTGACTCTCAGAGCATCTCTGCCAGAGTACGTGGGATGGATGGAGTTGGTGAGGTCAAACCTTGTCCTAAGTTTCTCATCTAGTAAGGTTCAAGTGTGAACTAGAATCCCTGTCTGCTGCCTCCAATTCAGCATTCTTTCCTTCCATCTTTCCTTTCAGATTATAACAGCATATTTCTAATGAACATAGAGTTATTCCTGAGCAACTAAAATAGATTAAAATACTCAGAAATTCTAAAGAATTAATAAACTGATCTTTAAGCATAATTTGAAAGAAAAATTGTTGAGTACACTCTCAAATGTGTGAAATATTTATTTAAAAAGCGTAAAGTCTCACAAAAAATGTCCGACATAGTGAGGAAAATATTGATAAAGAACAAAAAATAATGCATTCTGGGCCATGAGAAAACTGTCAGCCTTTCACTGTTACCTGTTGTATTTCAGGGAGAATCTCAAGACAAAAGAAGCTCCCTTCTCTCACCTCAGAGAGCTTAATATCTTCCCCTACTTGCCTGCACCTATTAGCAACATATAGATTAATATTTCTATCTGTTTATTTCAACTATTAGAAATAAGTCTCTGACAAAACTTGATTTAAATAAAATGGTAACATGGCCCATGGTCGTTAAATCTGAGAATAGTCATATTGAAACACTTCCACTAGCCCAGAGGGCTGATCTTGCTTCCCTGACTTATTTCAGTAAATATCCAGGGAGACCTTTATTTCATGTTAATTTTAAATTACTTAGCAAACAACTGCATGAGACTGATATAGGAGTGAAACAATGACAGAGCTAATGTGACGTTGAGAATTGTATATATCCTTAGAATAACAAAATAAATTATTGATGAGTTAGGCACTTAGAAGATGTTTTATTACTGATGGCTATTCAATGAATGGGACTTGTTCAGCTGAATATCCTTAATTCTTCTCAGATCAAAACAACCCGTACAGACAGTCTCATCAGGAGTTGAAGAGTTTATAGATTAGAGATTAAAGTATTACAGGTGTGTACACTCATGCTGTAGGAGTTTATCTTCTAACTCTTATTTTCAGACTGTAATCTTGTAGCTTAGGAAAGAATAAAAAAACGATATTCCCTTAAGTATTCTATGCTTTACTAACATCTGAAACTTATCTTTAACTGAGCATTACACACAATTAGATGAAATACATGCTCTTTGGCAATGATCTCAATAAAAATAAGTACTTCACTATTGACCCAAATGAGATAATATATGAGCATGTCTGAGGGTTGTCTTTTGGAGGTAAAATAAATAAAAACTATTAGTACATTTCAATGAATCATTTAGCAATAATCCTCATACATGTATAACCAGAGAATTATACTGATAATGCTGACTGCTCTATTGTGTAAGGGGTCTGTGGTTCTTCCTCAGCTAGAAAGACAACTTGAGTTCTGTATAAATGATTATTCTGCCAGAAATGAAAATGGAAATGTAATAAAAAAGAAAATGAACACAAAACATGGTCTAAAACTCCTTTGCATTTTTAATTACTTTTGTAAATCTGTTTAAATGGGAAATATTTTAGATGTGTTATTCTTATTCATTATTTAAAGTTGTCATATTTTCTTAAGAAAGAATTTTGCCATAGTTATTTTGGACTTATAGAGAAGCCACTGGGTTGAAGTGTTTACAGTGAATTTCAAAAAATAAATAGAGTAATCAAGTGTAAAATACCAAACAGATAAGAACACAAAATCTTGTAGTTAAGAGAGGTGCCCAAAGAGTTCGAAGGTTTTCAATTTTCCAAGTATGACCAGTTTTCTTTGGTACAATAGATGAAGTCTCCAAATAATCTGCTGTGTCAGGAATTAGTTGAGGATTTGTGGTTTTCAAGTAGTAGGTCAGTAATGATTCGAGAAAATCCTGAATTAAAGAGAAACAATTTAGATAAGACAGGCGATCAGCTTAAAGTCCATTACCACTGGCTTAAGTCTAATAAGATGAAAAAAATATATCACAGGCGTGCCGGTAGAGTTTGGAAAGGGGTTGACCAGAGGCTGGGAGGAAAGAGGAAATAGAAAAAAAGGACTTTACTATGAGTACATACTATTTAAACAAATATAATAAATCATAAAACAATACTTTGATCACTTGTAGGGCTATTGTAAATTCTGTCTTAAATGTGCCACATCATAATAAGAAGAATTTTAAGTGATTGTAAGGAATGGGGCTGCCCTAGTCAGGAACAAACATCAAATATTAGTTTGAGACCATTATATAAAATCCACTAGATGCCCACTGACATGGTTAATAAATAATCTTTGAAGATTAATGCATATTAACGTTTAAGAAATTTCATATTTAGAATCAGGAATAAAGCAAGAGAAACAACTCAAATAGGAAAATAAAAAAATCTTTTAAAACCCAGCTATAAATGATTAAGTCTGATACTGCAAGTGTATCTCCATTGTGACTGTGATGGTGCCAAATGCCCCAAAACAAGCCTATGTGAGTGAAAATAGAGTTATTCTACAAAAGCGAAACAAAACAAAAATGCAGTGATCTAAGCACTTTCTTGCAATTTGCAGAATGCCATGGCCTGTGCACTTTTTTTTTAAAGGTTACAATGTTTGCAGTTTTTGTAATTTTTTTTTTAATTTCAGATTGATATGAAGGTATAAATGTTTAGGTTACCTTGTTTTTATTTCTAAGGAGAAGTTCAAGTTGTAGTTGGGCCCTTCACCCAGAACTGTGTAGAACAGCCTCACGCTGTACACATTAGTTCAGATCCTGTAAATCACCCCGACTCCTGCAGCCTCCCCGATTCATCCTGTCCCCTCCCCATCACTAGACTATATTTGTGTGTGTGTGTGTGTGTGTGTGTTTCCTGTGACAGTTGTTTATATATCGGTTTCATATTAGTATTGAGAACATTGGATATCTTTTTTCCATTCTTGTGATACTTTACTAAGAGGGATGTGTTTCAACTCTGTCCAGGTAAGCATAAAAGATGTGAAGTCTCCGTCTTCCACAACGCCTGTCTAGTTGTCTGTTGTGACCCACCGAGCCCACCCTCCATCTTTTTCTTACAGCTGAATAGTATACCACGGTATATATATGCTACAGTTTGTTAATCCATTCTTGGGTTGATGCACACTTGGCTTCATTCCATATGTTGTCAATTGTGAATCATGCTGCAATATACATTCTATTGCAAACGTCCTTGGGGTAAAATGAATATATTTCATCTGGGTAGATACCTAGTAATGGTATTTTGGGATCAAATGCAAGGTTGGCTTTTAGATCTTTGAGGATTCTCCATACTTCTTTCCACAGAAGTTGGATGAGTTTACAATCCCACCAGCAGTGTAGAAGTATTTCCTTCTCTCCACATCCAGACCAGCATCTGCAGATTCAGGGCTGTATGATGCAGGCTAAACTTACTGGAGTTAGGTGATAGCTCAGAGTGGTTTTGATTTTCATTTCTCTGATGATTAGCAACAATGATTTGTCAAAAAAAAAAAAAACAACTAATAATCAGTAAGAATGTTCAGGAGTTCAAATGTCAGGATAAGGAAAATGAATATGAGTTTCAACAGTGAAATCTAAAATTTAAATATGAATGAGAGGTAATTGTTTGCAGGCCTATTTGATTTTAATTTGTTACTTAGTATATCACATGATGTCCTAGGTAATTATTACAGTATGTTATTAAAAATATAAAGAACATTTTCCAAGGCTGGCTGTGGCAGCTCATGCCCATATTACCAGCACTTAGGAGGTCAAGGCCGGTGGATTGCCTTGAGCTCACAGGTTCAAGACCAGCCTGAGCCTGAGTGAGACCCTATCTCTTAAAAAAAATAGCTGGGCATTGTGGTAGGTGCCTGTAGTCCCAGCTACTTGAGAGGCTAAGGCAAGAGGAGCACTTGGGCCCAAGAGTTTGAGGTTGCTGTGAGCTAAGATGCTATGGCACTCTAACAAGGGGGACCAAGTGAGACTTTATCTCAAAAAAAAAAAAAAAAGAAAGAAAAAGAATATTTTCCAAATACTCTTGAATAACCAAGTTCTGAAAGTCACTAATGACAACAATAGTAACTAATTTGATCCCTCTAAGAAAGAAAAAAAAAGTATGTGGGTGTGTTGAGTAAAGACCAAAATATTAAATTACAATCCAGTTACAAAATTATGAACTAGATGTAATAAAATATTAAATATATTAACATTTTAAACATGATTTCAAAGTCAGATCATTTGCTTTTATAGATCAAATTTCATAAAGTTTTATTTCTTAAAATATCACAAATTACTATATCATAGAACACCTGAAAATATTTTTTACATTTACGTACGGTAACATTTACCTTTATCGTCCCTCCAGTGTGCCTTTCTATGAGTCTTAACACACACACACACACACACACACACACACGTGTGTGTGTAACCACCATTATGATCAGGACACAGAGCAGTTCCCTCATTTCCAAAATATCCTTTATACTGACTCTTAGCGATCACACCCTCTCTAACCCTGCCCAATGCCAACCACCAATCTCATCTCTGTATAGTTTTCCTTTTCCAGAATGTCACATGAATGGAAATAAAGTATGAAACCATTTAAAAATGGTTTCTGTCATCAGCATAATGCCATTGAGGTTAATTTACATTGTGTATTCATCCATATTTTGTTTCTTTTTGTTGCTGGGTGATACTCTAGAAGCTTGCTTATTATCTATTCACTGACAACCCCCCCCTTTTATTTATTTATTTATTTTTGAGACAGTTTCATTTTGTCAGCCTGGGTAGAGTTCCATGGTGTCATAGCTCAGAGCAACCTTAAACTTCCAGCTCAGCTGTCTTCTTGTGATACTTTACTAAAACGATGGCCAGAATGCCCTTCTAGTTTTTCTATTTTTAGTGGATACCTGTGGGGAGAGGTTGTCACTCTTGTTCAGGCTGTTCTGGAATTCTTGAGCTCAGGTGATGCTGAGCTCCTACCTTGGCCTCCACCTTACTGTGGCCTTCCAGAGTGCTAGGATTACAGGTGTAAGTCACTACTCCTGGCCTGTATTCACCCTTTGAAGGAAAATAGCTAGGAATGTTTATGCTAGGTCAAGTAAGTGTGTGTTAAGTCATAACAAGCGTATGTTCAATTTATTTATGTATTTATTCATTTTATTTATTTATTTATTTATTTATTTATTTATTTATTTATTTATTTATTTAGACAATGTCTCACTATGTCATCCTTGGTAGAGTGCCCTGGCTTCACAGTTCACAGCAGCCTCAAACTCTTGGGCTTAAGTGATTCTCTTCTCTCAGCCTCCCAATTAGCTGGAACTCCCGGCACCAGCCACCATGCCCCGCTATTGTTTGTTGCAGGTGTCAGTGTTGTTTAGCAGGCCCAGGCGGCGTGTGAACCCGCCAGCCCCTATGCATGTGGCCGGCGCCCTAACCACTGAACTATGGGTGCCCAGCCCATTTGTTCAATTTATTAAGGAACTTCAAAACTGTTTTCCAGACTGATTGTAATAATTTACAGTTCAACAATATAGAAAGTTAGCCTTTTCATAAAAGAAACATATTACAAAGACAAGAGTCAAAGTTCTGTTACATTTGACATTTATGGTTTGTATTTAATCAGAGTGGTAAACTGAAGAATGCCTCCGCCCGCCACCCAGATATCTAGGACTTAGGCCATGCAAAGTGTGAATGGTCGCATATATAGAAAAAGGGTCTTTGCTGATGTGATTAAGATTTTGAGACAGATGCCTACTGACAGGGTTAATAAATCACCACCAAAGATTAATACAAATTAACATTTAAGAAATTGCTGTATTCAGAATCAGAGAATCAGGTGGCAATTCTCTTGCTTCCCTGGAGCTAAAATTCTAGTGAGAGAGAGCAACCTTAGGAAACATAAATTTAAAATATACTGCATAGTGGTAAAGTGAAAGCAAGAGGAACTGATAGGGAAGTATCCTGGGGGTGGGGAAGAAATATAATTTTTTTGAAGTTCTCATTTGGTCCCTCATGTAATACATTTGAGCAGAGAATTGAGGGGAGCTATGCTAGCCATGTGACATTCGGAAAAGAAGTTTCAAGGCAGAAGGCAAGGAGATTCAAACAGTTCCAAGGCACAAGCATATTGCATGTGTTTGGGCAATAACTACCGTGTCCACGTTGCTGGAGAAGAGGGGAGGAGAGGCCAAATGGAGCTGATGTTTGAGCTGGCAGAGGCCCACTCTCCAAGAGAAGCCCACATTTTGGTAAACTGTGGATTTCATCCCTCTATGTAAAAGGATGTCACTGGGCAATGTTTTCCCTGGGAAAGTATCATGGACAGATTTTTGATTTTAAGACAACTGTTTGTTTCCTGTGTGATGAATAACTTGTAGGTTGTGAGAAAGACGGGTCCCAGGTAAGAAGCTGTGACAGT
The DNA here is from genome assembly GCA_963574655.1 of Perodicticus potto. Lineage (NCBI taxonomy): Eukaryota > Metazoa > Chordata > Mammalia > Primates > Lorisidae > Perodicticus > Perodicticus potto. Next base: position 75,349 of record CAUYRH010137509.1, on the reverse strand, counting down.
AGTCTAGCCATTAGGTAAGTGATGATCCTGGCTCAAAATGCAAGCAATGCTACAGCAATGGACATGTGGAAATTTTCTTGGATTCTGGATATAACCTGAAAGTAGATCCAATGGGATATTCTGTTGGTACAAAGGGGCAGAGAATGAAAAAATCAGCGATGTCAATGATAGCATCAAGGTGCCAGGTCTCAGAAACTGCCATTTACTAATCTAGCAGAGTGACAGTGAGAACGTACAAGAGAAGCAGAAATCTATTCCTCACATTTGGGGTTGAGAAGGAAATACTGAAGTGCAGATTTTATAATGGAAAACATAAAACACATGATATTTATTGAAATTTAGGGGAAATGGCATAACTGCAGAAAACGGGACTCCTCAAGAAAATACAAATTTCTGAACCCAGTAGTATCATCTGTAAACGAGGGATGACAATGTCCATGTTAAAGAATAAATTAAGGACTTAAATGTGATTATATGCAAAGAGAAAGTTTGTAATATTTGCTATCATTATCATTCATTTTATTTAAATTTGATCACCATAGAAATGAGCATTTAAATTGATTAAAATGTGATCTTTTCAGAAAACAACTATTATCAGTAAACTTAACATTGTAACTTCCATCGGCTACTAGGATGTTCTATTTTAAAACTCATAATCAGACCCCATCCTCTTAGGATTGTCTTTTTTCTTTCTCTTAAATTTCACGATCCTTATTTTGTTTTGTTTTGTTTTTATTTAAACCAGTATATGTTTCTTATTTGTTAGGCTCTCTGGTTTGTTTTTGGAGAATAGCAACAAACCAAATGGATGATTTCCTTTATATGCATTATGCCTGTTGTCCAAAATTATTAGGTAATATAATCACAGGATTTGTGTTATGCTTAATAGGAAGCACTAAATAAATAATTAAGGAAATCACATGGACAAAATAAAAATAACCTCCAGGAGTACTGCAAAATTATGATTAGTTCTTGGATTTGAGCTTCTGTTTCATATGCATGCTCACTATTCTCATAATACTGCCAAAGTAAGAAAGAGAGAAAACAGCTCATGTGATTCTCAATTACAGAAGTACAAATAAAATATGATTCAGAATTCATGATTTTAAAAGGAAATTTAGAAAGTATAACCTATCCACTTTTCGTATTTAATACTGAAATAATATCTAAGTAATATCCAGATTTTCCTCTGTATTTTGAATATGTACCTGTTCGTTTTCTTTCAGAAACAGAATTTATAATCTTTAATAAATTACAAATCCAGGCTGGGCGCTCGTGCTCAGTGGTTAGGGTGCCGGCAAATACGCTGGGGCTGGCGGGTTTGAACCTGGCCAAACAACAATGACAACTACAGCAAAACAATAGCTGGGCATTGTGAGGGGCACCTATAGTCCCAACTAATTGGGAGGCTGAGGCAAGAGAATCGCTTAAGCCCAAGAGTTTGAGGTTGCTGTGAGCTGTGATGCCACAGCACTCTACTGAGGGCGACATAGTGAGACTCTGTCTCAAAAAAGAAAAAGATAAAAAAAAATTACAAATCCAAATTTTATGCTGTATTTTTTTTTCCTTTAGGAAATACATGAACATTCATAAGTCTCTATAATAAATATGTATAGAAAGCAAAATTTTAATATAAGTATATATGCAATTAAAAAATAGAACACTAGATTAAATCTTTGGTCAGTTACATAAGACAAGAATATTACTAAATAAAGTTTTTACAAAGTGGTGAACTATGCAATATTTAAATGTTTATTTCAAGGATGTGTGAAATATTTTTCCATTAATTGAGTAAAAGTATATCCTTTACTATAGTTTCATTGTAATTATTAATATAAATATAAGCTTAATATTCTAAGTGTCTCCTGTTTATAACAATATTATGCAATTTGCACAGTAATATATATAGCACTTTTATTACAATAAACTTAAATAAAATAAGTACCCTCATTTTGGCAATACTTAAATTACTATAAAATGAATGTTTTGATTTTTAGTCACCTTAAAAATGAGTAAGTTCAAACATTGCACTGTAGCCTAACCATTTTGGTTTTAGTAAGGAGTTAAGATGAATAATTTAGCTGCCCGAGAGTGTTATTCAAAGAGTGGTAATTATTGGCCCAGTATACCTGAATATGTTATACTGACATATAATGTTACTCTAATCATCACTTAAAATTTTCTTTTGGCTTGGAACCTGTGGCTCAAGTGGCTAAGGCGCCGGACACATACACCTGAGCTGGCAGGTTCGAATCCAGCCCGGGCCCGCCAAACAACAATGACAGCTGCAACGCCCCCCAAAAAATAGCCAGGTGTTGTGGCAGGTGCCTGTAGTCCCAGCTATTTGGGAGGCAGAGGCAGGAGAATCACTTGAGCCCAGGAACTGGAGGTTGCTGTGAGCTCTGATGCCACAGCACTCTACCCAGGGTGACAGCTTGAGGGTCTGTCCCCCCAAAAAATTAAAAATAAAATAAAATTTTCTTCTCTACTTAATGTTTCTTTTTAGGTAAGGTATAAAGTAATATGTCTTCTGCATGATAATGTAGAAAATATGGTCAAACATTTATTTGAATGATGTATTCTATAACATATTCAAAATAAAGCTATGTTTGTCCAGAAAAATATCTTAGGAATATGTCTGACAATTTATTTAGTAATTTATGAACCGTTTCATATTTTAATATGGCATTCATTGATTAAGACAGTTACTTTTCCTTAGATTTATGTCTAACCCAGGGCTGGTGGATTTGAACCCAGTCGAGGCCTGCTAAACAACAATGACAAAAAATAGCCAGGTGTTGTGGCGGGTGCCTGTAGTCACAGCTACTTGGGAAGCTGAGGGAAGAGACATGCTTACACCCAACAGTATGAGGTTGCTGTGAGCTGTGACACCACAGCACTCTACCAAGGGTGACATAATGAGACTCTGTCTCAAAAAAAAAAATTAATTTGCCTAAAAATAAGAATTTTTTTTATATTTACAATTTATAAGTAGTGTTACACAAGAAATAGGAATATTTTCTAAATTCATGGTTGTATAAGGCAGTATATAACAATTATTCAAATGAAAACGATGGTACATAAAACCCAAATCATTTTTGTAAAGAAATCATTTAAATGGTCCTTTGGTGGACAGCCCAAGTCTAGAGTTCTAATCAGATTGTCCCCGGCAGTACAATCAGTACTCAACAGGGAGAGTTCCAAGGATCTCCAGTGGCCCAATAGTAGAAAACCACAGGCAGTTCCTTCCCACAAACATGAGAGGATGCAGCCGGGACCCCCCACCAGCCGCTGAGTCAGAAAAAATCACCAGCAGCACACCATCAGGGCGTGTCGCTCTTTTCTTCATCCCTCTTTTCTTGCACCCCACATCTTCCCCTCACTCACTGTTTTCATGCTGCTGTCCAGTGACCCACACAATGCCTAGGCCCCTCAGGGAATTGCAAACCCTCTGGCCTGTACAGGGGGCAGAACTTCATACCACCAGGTGAGGGACTGGGAGTTCAGAATTGTGGGGAAAATATTTGTTCCATTTTGTGCCGGGCAGGATCATGCCTAGGCTCACAAGTGGGACCACCTTGGAGAAGGAGGCCTGGTGTTTAGCGGTTTAGCGGCTCACTCTCTCCCGTGGGGTAAAATGCTGGCTTGCAAAGAACCCACAGTGAGCCTCCTGCTCGGGTGAGGGGTCTTTCATCCTCTTGACTTAGACCTGGAATTTTTTTCTTGGATCCTCTTTCCTGGATTCCCAGCTTGCCTCAGCAGAGATGATGTGCACTTGTCTGTCTTCTTTCTTGGCTCAGCTCCCCCTTTGTCTTCACTGAGTCCACTTCTGTCCAGTATTGCTACCTCTGGACAGGAGCCTCTGGCGAAAGCTGCCTCTAGGCAGCCATCTTTCTTCCTCCTTCCCAATAAACTTTACTTTTCAACTAAGCAATATGTTTCAGTATGAATAAAATATGGAGTTGTGAAATGTGCAAACAAGACCAAAGATGGTATTTTACCATGTTTCTGAAATAATAATAATAATAGCCTTTACGACTATCAATTTGTGACATGGAAAATGTTTTTCTGTCTGTTTTCCCAGAATCCATTGATGAGTTTCAAGCAAAGACCTTGTGAGACAGACACCATAATTATATACTCCTGTGAGAACTAAGGCATTGGTGACATTTATTTCCTGCCCAACATCACAAGTTAATAGAAGCAGGAGCTGTGAATCAAAGGTGTTACATAAGCATAACTTCAGTAGGTATACATGTGTACAGGTATACACATGTATATATGTGTATATACACACACACATATATATTCAGTATATTAACAAATAAATCAGTTTGTAAATTGGCTAATCTGCCTATGCATGGTCAGATAAGCCTTTAACAAGCATTTGTTCAATAGTCCATAGCTGGTTTCTTTCCTGGGAAATGAGAAATATTAATTGATTTGTCCCTTATAATATATTGTTAATTCCATGAATATTATATGTGGAAATATATGTACGACATGATATTAGGTAACTGTTCGTTTTACTGTGTTGCTTTTTGGGAAGTCTCACAAATTAGCAATCTTAACTGTGATAATTCTTCTGATAAAATAAGGCACAAATAAAAATATAAAATACAAAATGTCCACTAGTTTAGAATTTATTTATTAATAAAACTATTTTTTATTTTGAAAATTCTTAGCACATAAATAATTCTGTGGAACATTTGTATTACTAAGAATGCAAATAAATGGCGACTTGTTGGCTAACATCCGCCATGTTCTATGTCATAAAATAATTAGGTAAAGTAAAACTGTACTAACTTCTATAGTCTGTGCTACTTAATCTCATAATTCAGATTCTTTATAAAGTCAAAAAACAAAAATATATTCATACAGTTTTTTTTATTAAGTCATTTGTACACAGATCATGAACATATTTATTTAATTATGGGATTCAAGGTGTTGATAATTTATACAAATTGGAGTGCTTACTTCCTACTAATCAACATAGCCTTCACCTCATTTCCTCATTTACCCAATTACAGCGTTAAGACATTCGTGTTCTACACCTGATACATCCAACTTATACTTGCAATATGCTCCATAGGTGTGGACCCCCTACTCTTCCTCCCTCTCTCAACCCACCCCCCTCTCTTCCTCTCTCCCTCCCCTTTTTCATGAACTGAACAATCATGCATTACTTACTAATTCAATATCTACATAATACATTTAGACAATATGTTGTGAAGATGGTCTTTGTTTACTAAGCCTTTGGTTTTCAAAGAAGCAGACGTGTGTGTGTGTGTGTGTGTGTGTGTGTGTGTGTCATTACACAGGAAGCCAGGTGTACAGATGCGGAAGCAGTTCTTTTGCATCAAGTTGCTCTGTGGTCAAGTGCATGAACTGGTAGATGCTGCTGCTTTAGCCAGTTTCCTTTCTCCTGTATTTGATCCTCAGTCATGAAATCAGTAGTGTTTATAGAGCACTCGCCAGACACCAGCTCCCAGCTGGTGTGGGACCATTAGTATTCTCTGCAAAGGAACTCAGTCAAGATGCATTACTGAGAATCGTAATTTGGTAAATTGATAGACTACAAGCTCCAGAGGGGTGGAAACCACCTGTCTTGATCATTATTGGGCCCCTCTGTTTAGCACAGTATCTGGAATGAGAAGGGTTCTCGCTAACCTATTCTGATTTATCATCTGTTCCAATAATCAGAGCTTTCTGATGGCCAGGACTCAATTTTGTTCATTTTCCTGTTGACAAAGGGATTAGTGGTGTATTTTCCCAACAGTAGACACTGACAAAATAAACTGTATGGCAGTATGTTGCATCTATTTTATCAGAAATTCAGAAACGACCTGAACTTTTTGATTTCCTTTCTTTTTAAAAACTTCAGATTAATGTGGGGATACAAACAGATTTCATAGCTTGTATTTGTGAGGTGAAAGTCTGATTTGTACGTGTGTCCTACAGTCGGGTAGTGTGCCTTACGATCATGCAGTGTACCATTGGGGTTGGAATTTACCCAACCCCATCCCTTCTCGCCTCCTCCCCTGCTTGAATTTCACTGAGTTCCCCTTTCATGTGAGCATGTAGGTGTTAATCAACAATCTCTAATTTGATACTGAGTATATGTGTTATTTATTTTTCCATTCTCGTGGTGCTTCACTTAGGTGAATGGTCTCTAATTCCATCCAGCTTCGTGCAAAAGACACATAATCTCCATATTTTTGTGGCTGGATAATATTCCACAGTATACATAGACCATAGGTTCTTTTAACTCAGCTCTTGTGTTGAAGAGCACTTGGGTTGTTTCTACATTTTTGTGATTGTGAATTGTGCTGCTGTAAACATTCAAGGCCAAGTTCCTATCACAGAATGCCTCTTTTTTCTTTGGGTAAATATCTAGTGATGGGGTTGCAGGACTAAATGGTAGGTCTACTTTTAGCTATTTGAGGAATCTCCATACAGTCTTTCATAGAGGCTACACCAGTTTGCCGTCCTACCAGTGTGTACGTGCTCCTTCCTTTCCCCATCCACACCAGCATTTGTTGTGTGGGGACTTTAGATGTAAGCCACTCTCTCTGGGTTAGAGTGATATTCTCCATGTGGTTTTGACTTGCCTTTCTCCGATGATTAGAGATGCTGATGATTTTTTTCACGTGTTCCTTGTCCATTAGTCTATTTTCACGAGAAAAGTTCCTGTTTATGTCACTTGTCTGCTTTCTAATGGGGTTCTTTGATTATTTTCTCGTTGATGTGAAGCAGCTAAAGTTTAAAAAATATATATTAAACTATAATTTACTTTAAAGTAACAGTAATAATCTAAAATGTATCTACATTTTCCTGAGGCATCTTTATGTATCAACCAGTTTTATTGTCTCCTGTGTCCGTCATTCCTTTTTGGCTTGTTTTTATTATGTAGAGAATTTGGGCCATGGAGTGCACTTCATTAGTATCCACAATCTTAAGATGTTTCTCAAACAAAAAAAGGTTTGGGAAAATAAAGACGGAAAAGGAATTAATAGGGATTGAACATCTGTAATGCATCCAACACTTAGATTACTTAATTTAATTGAATCCTAATAAAACCTTAAAGTAAGTATTATTAACCCTTATTCACAGCAACATTGGCGGCTCAGAAGGTTAAGTGATGTTTGTTCATTCATTAATAATTTATTGAGTGTCATTAAGAATTTATTAAGTGCTAAGTGTATGCCAGACGTTCCTTATTTCAAACACTTCGAAAACATTGCTAAAAAGACAAAACTCCTGCAGGCATGGAGGACACTGGAATGGGATATAAAATGGGCAGGGTCAGGATTAGAAACCAAGATTAGTTAAAGTATTATTAGGGTATTTTGAACTTCCATGATACCGTGATTCCTTCTCTCTCCCTCTCTTTCTTTATGTATATATATATAATACACATACACAATTCAACCAATAATATACCATCTTTGTGATGCAAAAAGGAAAAATTTTAAGCAACTTTTACTCGGTGAAGAAGACAAAAAAACAAAGCAAGAGAAAATTTAATTATCATTGCTCTATCACTTCCTATGTGCCAGATACTGGGCGTTGCCCTGGACAGTGAACAAAGTATATGTGATTTCTCTCATGGAGTTTCCAGCTTAGTAAGAGAGAGAGAAACACCCTTAGCAACACCCAAGATTCATTCCATCACTTTTCTCTATTGTGTCAAGTATACGTCCCTTGAAGTCTGAAGGTGACTGTTTATATTAATCAGAGCTACAAGCTTTCTTATTTGACCTTTGGTGGGAGGGTAGAAAATGGGAAAGGAGAATTAAGAGAAAGAGGAAAGTACAGGTTGAAGGTGACAGGAGAGAAGAGTATGAAGGAAAGATTTTACTCCTTAAGAGGAGCTTTATGAGCAGGGAAAACAAAGGAAGACTTTACTCTTGAATAAGATTTCTACATTTAAGTCCAATTATATTAACTTAAGCCCCACACACCCTGGGAAAATCCCTGTCTACGGGGAACAGCATGTGTTGATGTTTTAAGACTGACAGTGTAGGGGGATCCCAGGGACAGTTATTAGATCAAGGTTTCTCAACATTGACACAATTGATATTTTGCACCAGATACTTCTTTGGAATGGAGGGCTTTTCTGCACCTTGTGTGAATGTTTATCAGCATCCTGTAGTGACCTCTACTTACTAAGTGCCAGTAACACCCCAAGTTGTGAAACAAAATCTATCTTCAGATATTGCTGACTGTTCTCTGAAAGGCAAAACCACCCTGCTTCTAAACCGCTGAGTGTAATCTGGAGCTGGGGAGCTGGGATGGGTAGAGGAGTCAGCTATTGTGTCAACGACAGTGGTATTATTCCTATTTTGCTGATAAATGAAGTGATAGGGATTAATAACCTTATTTGTGTTTAAAAAAAAACAGTAATCTGGACCTGTTGAATGTGAAAACAATATTCCAACACCTTTTGTCTATTTTTCTTCTTGAATAGTTATCATCACCCACTTAGTATCTTATTTTGGTTTCAAAACATGTGCACATATTGTTACCTTTTCCCTTAGAGCTGCCACTGCAGCATTATTCATTATCTTTCATAGGAGATCTTTGTTGGATGAGATGACTTAGAATATGGGATGAGACTAGAACTCTGCTGGGAGACTCAGAGAACGTGGCTAAAGGAGATAGTAGTTTGTGAGGCGGGGAAACAAGCACAGCCTGGAACATATCCAAAGAGGGCACATATGGCATCTACAAATGAAGAAAACTGTGAAAGAGTGTGGAGTTAAGAAATTGCAATGGTTTCAGTATTATTGTGTATAAAGTGGGTGGAAGTAGCAGGGTGTACAAACACTTATGAAAATGAGTTCAGACACTATCCAGTTCTTGGTAAAGAGTTATTGAAAAACTGTGACTACAAATTAATAGCAGGAGTAAATTTGAGGGGAAAAGGCACTCTGGCGATATTGTGGAAATTAGTTTGGTGACCAGTAAGGAGATTACTTGAAACAGAAGAGTAAAGCGGTTCAGGCTGAGTGAAAGATGACAAGGACCTAAACTCAAACAGTAGTTTTGAAGAGGAACCCAAGCTCCAGAGAGATTGAGCTAATGCAATCTACAAGAGATGCAGAAAGGGAAGGTGACGCCCACGTATTTTTCATGGCCACTTGATTGGTACACCAGACTGATGAATGGAAGGCCAGGAGAAAGATGGAGGAAGGAGGAAAGACAAACCAGCAGACAAGGGCCGCAGGCGATGAGCAGAAGGGAAGGCGTGGTGGGCTAATCTAAAGGGGCTGTTCCTGTTTCATTTCAGAAACTACCTTTATTTAACTGTGTGCCTAATTTTACAGGCACCTCCTTTAGTTGAAATTATGCTGTTGTACAAATATATTATATTTATATATTTGATTTGATTTAATTTAATTTAATTTAATTTAATTTAATTTAATTTTTGAGACAGAGCCTCAAGCTGTCACCCTGGGTAGAGTGCTGTGGCATCACAGCTCACAGCAACCCCAATTCCTGGGCTCAAGCAAGTCTCCTGCCTCTGCCTCCCAAGTAGCTGGGACTGCAGGCGCCCGCCACAACGCCTGGCCATTTTTTGGTTGCAGCCGTCCTTGTTGTTTGGCGGGCCCGGGCTGGATTTGAACCCGCCAGATCAGGTGTACATGGCTGGTGCCCTAGCCCGCTGAGCCACAGGCGCGGAGCCAATTTTGATTTAATTTTAAATAAGTTATCTTCACTTTTTTGATGCTGCTTCTTTCTACATAATATAGTTGAGAGGGGACTAAAGATAGAAACTGGGCCATTTTTCTCCCACTTTGAATTGTATTGTATGAATGCCTTTGTTCTTTTTACATAGACATTACTAAATGTCTCTTTGATAGTCCATCAAATTGATGTAATTGAATTAAACACCTTTTGTTCAATAGTTTGTTATCTCTAATTTTTCCTTTATGGAATTCTGAAGTGACCATCTTATAGGGTGGATATTTTTCTCTGCATACTGAATTATTTCCAAGGAATAAGATTTCCATAGTTCACTTACAGAATCAAAATTTGTGAATATTTAATGCTTTCATTATGTGTTTCTTATTTTCTTTCCTGAAGGAATTTACTAAAATATTTTCACACAAGTATTATTTAATTATGCTAATTTACTTTGGATTCTGTCGAAGGTAACCCAATTATTTTTTGTTGTGCGTATAATATGGGAATACTTATATATAGTACCTTTATATAATTTTGACTGTATTTTATAAGTTCTAAAGTTAAACATAATTTTATGCATATTTAAAATATTTGTATGTCTTTATTCATACATCCCCTGCTTATGCTTTTACTGGAATATCTATGTCACATAGAAAGAGTTCATTAAATTTATAATCTGATACATTGATAAATTAGACATATTAACATCTTATATTACTTAGACATTAATTTTTTTAAAGGGAAAAATGTTATTTTATTTTTACTTTGGAGTCTGCTTTTTTCTCTAAAATAATGGCTTCTTAGTAGCTAAACTGGCACATCTTTTAGGACCTTAGGGAAATCTATGAATTCAGAAATAGACCAACATAATTGATCAGATAACGAGTTGTCCTAAATTCATGGATTTATTTATTTATTTATTTTTATTAAGTCATATATACATAGATCATGAATACATTTATGCCTTTGTGGGATTCAATGTGTTGATTATTTGTACAAATTGGAGTGCTTACATCCTACTAATTAACACAGCTTTCACTTCATTTACTTAATCACAATGTTAAGACATTTGTGTTCAATACTTGATAGATTTGACTTGTACCCTTGCAATATGCACCCTCCCTTCCCACCCCCCTCCCCTTCCCGCCTTCATCCTGGGCTATAGTTGTGGTTCATTTCTCATGTGAAAGTGTGAGTGATTATAAATTGATTTCATAGTAGTACTGAGTACATTGGATATTTTATTTTTCCATTTTGAGATACTTTACTAAGAGGAATATTTTCCAGCTTCATCCATGTAAACATAAAAGAGGTAAAGTCTCTATCTTTTTATAATGCTGCATAGAATTCCATAGTTTACTTATACCACAGATTGTTCACTGCTGTTCAGTTCATAATTGCCAAGTCTTAGAAGAAGCCCAGTGTCCATCGACCCATGAATGGATTAATAAATTAGGCATTAATTTTAAAAGAGCTTATGGTTTATTTAAGAAAGCACATTGTAATTAAAAGAAAATTTCAAGATAGTGAGTAAACATACAAAAATAATTATTTAAAAGGCAATTTATATGTATCTAAATATAAAATGTCTATGTATGGAACTTACACAACTTAAAAAAGGCCTTCAAAAGATAAAGCAAAGGGTTAGAATTTCAACTGAACACCTCATTCCATTTCTGTCTCTCTCCTCTTGAATGAACACACTTAAATATTTCCATGGGCAAGTGAAGAAGAGAAGTCAATTCACTAGACAAGTACAAGTCACATCTGATGCTTTCTTTCGGGGTCTTCTCTAGTGGAAGAACTTAAATTCAGGAATAAAAAATTTACCGCTTAGTAGCAGAACACAAATTTATAGATACTATCTTCATCATTTCCCAGAATTTCTTTATTTCTTCTATTTCCCTAACAGTATATACTTCAAAATGGGTTCACTTGTATTGGTCTTGCATGGCAAAAAAATAACAGCTTTATTTTAGAAAGTTATAAGGTAAAAAAATTGAATTTAATGTTTATTAAATAATTTAATACTATACATTGGAAGAAAATGCATCCAAAAATATATTTTATATTCTTATTTGGTCATTGAATATGCTTTCAAAATTATACTGAGGTTACAATGTGATTAATAAATGAGAAAAAATAATATATGCTTTCATGTGCATCCCTAATTGCATGCTTTTCTTTATTTTTATGTATTATCCATAATGCTGTTCTTTAACCTATGATTTGGCTCAAATAATTTTGCAGATGATTATAAATTGTCTAATAATCTTTAGAACAACAATTAATTTTGCTTTATTTATTTGTTAATATACTTTTTATTTAAATTTTTATTTTTAAATTTTATGAGTACATAATTCTTTTATATATTTTTTAGAGTACAGGTCATGTTTTAATACAGACATACAATTGATTTCAAACTGAATAAAATATATGCAAACTTTTCCCATGGCCCTTACCATGATTGCCCTTGTGGAAGTACTTGAAAGTCTTTCCCAAATTTTCCTTTTGACATCTCTGATCCTCTGATCTCGTTTCCACCTGTCATGCTGTAGCTTCTTTTCTAAGCTCCATGCACTTTATTGGTGTCTCTTTCCACTTGCCTCCTAGAGACATTTTCACAGGAAAAATAATTGCATCTTTGCAATACAGTTATGCTGTATTCCTTGGCCCATTTATGTACATCCATAGGTTTTTATTCTTATCACTGTGCTTCTACATGTAGCTCTGTGTATCTATAGTTACTGTTGCATTCCATACAAAATAGTTCACTAACATTGCAAACATAATACAGCCAGGAGACAAATTTCATTCACTGCTATTAATACCTTTAAACTAATTTCCCTCTAAAATTATAATAGCTTCCCACCTCTCCTCTATAGTCTGCTTGGCTCCTTCCATGCATGTATAGTAACTGCCTTTAACTCAAGCGTGTGTCCAGCTCTGGCTACACTTACGTTATGCCACTTAATCCTCAGAACAACCTGTGAAGTTAGTCATACAGCCCCTTTGACATAGATGTGTAAGCTTAATTTCCCATGAAATAGATAACTATCTATAGAAGTGTTCTCAACTTTTTAATCTCATGGCATGCTTAAATTTTGATCAAAAAGAAAGAGTTAAAAAAAAGAATATTCTTGCAGTGCTTTGAATGGCTTTCAAAAAAGAATTTAATTAATGATCTTTAAAATTTTTTCACAGCACACCTAAGATCCTCTCGTGACACACTTGTGGAAAATCACTGGTCTGTAGCCACATAGCTAGTAAGAGTCAGGGATTGGGTTTGAGGCTTAATCCACCTGACTCCAAAGCCAGGGAATGATTCATAAAGTTTTCCAGCATCGCGCATTGCTGTGAGAAGGAAGCTGAAATGCGTTATGTTAGTGCACTCTCCTTCATAACAGTCTTTCCTGGATCCTTTCAGACTCCACTTTAATTCCTGAATTTAAAATATTTCAGGATCGGCCTTGACATAACTTGTTTCTAGAGAATAAAAGTATAAATTAATTTGTTCAATATCAAGCTAGCTCACAGGAAAAGATAAAAATGACGTTAATCTTGGAGTCTTCAGAATGTCTCATTAAATAAAACTCCTTGGATTAAACAAATTTCAATACGCAACAAAAACAAACAGACTAGTTGTTCCCCCACTGATAAAATCCAGATTGAAGCCTAATGGTCTTAAAAAATCTGACTCCAGAATTGGCCAGACCCATCCCCAAAGCTCTGAAATCCTTCTCCAGCAGAAGCAAGCTCAGGAGGAAGGGCTAAGAAAGCTCACTGCTAGCAGCCCAGGAATCCTCAAGGGCAAGGTGGGCGGAGCTATGACAAGGTAGCCAATTTAGATTATGCTTTGTAAATTTTTAATCTAGTTAAATAACTCTGTTTCTCAAACATGGATCCAATATAGGTGAGAGAGGGTGAGGTTAATTGCTTCTCATGGAAAACAGACCTAGAAAATGAAAATGCCCTTATCCCACTAATCCAGCCCAGGCTGAATTGTTCACACAGCCACCCTCTTTCTTTGCCTGCAAATATCCAATCTGTCAGTTTTAGTACCATCATACCTCTCACATCTCATTCAGCCTCTCAAAGTTCTCTGTTTCTGTTGCTGTAACTATTGCCACACATTGATTCCCCTGCTTCTTTATTTTCTTTTTCTGTTGACATCCCCCATGACCTGAATACAAACATTCATCTTCCTGCACAGTATTGATGATAAACTCCCCCAGGCTGAAACTAAACAAAACTTACCTGTTACTGCAGCTAGTAAGAAGCAGTCTGCAACATAGGGCTTCTATCTTGACATAAACTTACCTGTTCCATCATTATTATCTACTATTTACATCTAACAAGATCATTTGCCTATCTCTAACACAACCATCCATTTCCTAACCTTTTATTGTTCTACTTTTATACCTCTAACAAAGATAGCTACAACCAAATTTATACTTCCATTGAACATAAATGTTTAAGTGCTGTAACTAATAGAAAAATGATGGATTATTTTGATACAAATGAACAGAAAGTTCTATAAAAATGGGCTTTACCTGTAGTTAAGTATCATTACATATGACAGCCAATTTAATCAAAGTGAATTTTAATGCTATCACTGACATTGTTAAGGGGAATATTTTGAATTCAACATAGAGTTAATGATATATACTATCGTTATTCATACACAACCTTGTTGCTTATATTCTTCAGATACTTTGAATTATAACAAAAGTGAATTTGTAAATATGCCACCTTCTTTCAGAAATCTCCACTCCAGATTTCCAGGATATCTACAATTTATTTTTCTCTTACAGAGACATCTGGTCAATCATTCCTCCATATATTGAATATTACATCTTCTCCAATATCAGTACTTTACATGCCTGATTTTGGTAGTGCTGTTATACTAAAATACTGAACTGCTCTTACTAGACAAAAACTATTATTTGTCAGTAACTATAGGTTCATATTTTATCTTTCATATTCATTCGTATATGAAAACTCTATTATCTCATTCTCTTTATTGTATTTCATTTTTTTATTAAGTCAAATACATATAGATCATGAATACATTCATACATATGTGGGATACAATGTGCTGATTTTTTTTTTATACAATCTGATGTGGTTAGATCAAACCAATCAACATAGCTTTCACCTCATTTACTTGATTATTGTACCAAAACATCTACATTCTACAGTTGACAGATTTGACTTGTACCCTTGTCATATGCTCCATAGGTGTGATCCCACCTTTTACCCTCCCTCTGTCAAACCTCCCCCCTCCCCTCCCTTCCCACTTCATTTTTCTCCTTCATCCTGGGCTATAGTTGTGTCCTATCTTTCATAAGAAAGTGTGAGTAAATACAAGTAGGTTTCATAGAAGTACTGAGTACAGGGCGGTGCCTGTGGCTCAAAAGAGTAGGGCGCCAGCCCCATATGCTGGAGGTGATGGGTTCAAACCCAGCCCTGGCCAAAAACTGCAAAAAATAAAATAAAAAATAAAATAAGTACTGAGTACATTGGATACTTTCTCCTCCATTCTTGAGACATTTTCCTCAGGAGAATATGTTCCAGATCCCTCCATATAAACATAAAAGAGGTAAGGGCTTCATCTTTTTTTAAGGATGCATAGTATTCCATGGTATACATATACAATTTATTAATCCATTCATGGGTTGATGGGCACTTGGGTTTCCCCCATGACTTGACAACTATTACGAATTGAGCTTCAATGAATAATCTGGTGCAAGTATCTTTTTTGCAAAGTAATTTTTGGTCTTTTGGATATACTTCTAGTAGAGGAATTGCAGGATCCAATGGCAGGTCAATTTTTAGATTCCTGAGTGTTCTCCAAACTTCTTTCCAAAAGGAACTTATTAGCTTTCATTCCCACCAGCAGTGCAGAAGTGGTGTGGAAGTGGAGAAAAGGGAATATTGTATTTCATTTTTAATTTTTTTTTAATTATTTTTATTGAGTCATAGCTGTCTACAATAATTCAGACATGGAGTACAGTGTGCGGGCTTCACATACAATTGGAGATATTTTTATCAAGCGACAATGAAATATCACTACTTTAAAAAATATCTCTTAATATTATCAAGGAAATTTAACTTTATATATAATTGAGTTATTTAAAATATGTTTTCTATCATTAATTAAATTGGAAATATTTGCATAAATAATTCATTCCTCTTGAGAGTTAATTTGATCTCAATGTTACAGTTTCTACCAAAGAAGAAAATTGAATTCTCTTGAGTATTCTGTGTCAGTTTTACCAGGTGAGAAAAGACTAATGATGTTACATTACTTTTCAGTGAGAGGGAATGGACTAAATTTGCATCAAGGGAGGAATGATTTCTTAGGCACAGACATATGCATTGATCAGATTGTCTGAGAGTAGTTTATTCTATGTATTTATGTATTTTCTTTCCATCTTGCTGTCAACTATTATTGGAGCACATTTATCATCAGAGAATTAAAGTGAGAAAGCAACTTCCGAAGAGTGCTTGAAAGGAGTTGAAGTTTGCTCATTAAATTCTTCAGCAGCTTCTCTAGTGAGAGTCCAAAGGAAGTCAAACTCTACTTATCAAAAAACATAATGCTACTTGGATTTTCCTTTTTTTTTCCTTTTTACCCAAAATTGCTCTGCTGGATTTTTGTACCATGTCTGAATGACGATCAATGTCAGAATAATGCTTCTAATTTGGGTGATGTCATCCAACTAGCATTTGAGTGTTCTGACAAGAAAGAGAATGGAATACACTCTAGTAGAGACTAAACAGTAAGAAAAGAATAATAATGACACAAATATTTGGAAACCATAACACACAATATACCAAACAAAAATATATAAGTGATTTTAAAACATTTTCTTATAATACTGACTTTGGTATTATATTTTTGTGAAATAACATATATGCTTTTTATGTGTGAATGTGAGGAGTAATAAATATAGAATACACTTTCAAAATCTTTTGAGCTATGTATTTTGTACTTATAGTGTGTGTATACCTAGGCATCTGTTCAGCATTTCTTGGAATGTGGGCCACATAAGTAGAGTGTTATGAGATGCCCTAGGTAAAACAAATAAAGGCAAATATGGATGAGAAAGATGACATACTTTATTCCCCTTTTTAGAGATTCCCCAGACAGAACAGAACACTAATGCAAAAAAACAGAAGAATGGTGAAATTTCTTTGCATGTATCTACTGGATAAAGTATTATACAACTCCAGTGCCTATACTTTCATGCAAGCTACTACCCCACTTGGCGTAGTTTCCTTCTAATTTAGCTGTTTGCCTCCTATTTAAGCCTCAGGAAACTTTCTCTAGCCTGAAGCCAGATTGATGATGAAAAAAGTTTAAATCTTGACCCTATCATCTCAGCATTTCTCACCACCTCCTCGTGCTCTTGTTGTAACAGGCCAGCTCCTTCAGATGGCATACAGTAACATTACACCTGTTCAATTTCCTCTCGTACTCAGCTTCACCTTTAGCTCTGCATTTCAGCAAAATGAGGTGTGAAGCTCCTTGTTCTTTACTTCTCAGAAAGGACTGCACACGTTGCTGTCTCCTGCCTGTGTGTCTTTCCCCACTGGGTACATTCTCCTCCTGTTGAATCCAGAGCGCTCCCGGACACCCCGCTTTAACCTTTCTCTCTGGGTTCTGCTTCCTTCTAACATGTTTCAGTCGCCCTCTGCACCTGGATATGATCCATAGCATTTGATGCGCAGCATGTAAGCATCTGTGTTTCCACACGGGCTGTGAGCCCAGTGATAGTGAGAGCCATGCCCGCTTTGCTTATCATTTTGTTCCTAGCGATTTATGCTGTACTGCTTCCATAGCTGACATCTTCATTGGAGTTCATTTTCAAAAGTTTAAAAACTGAACAAGTATAATTTTTGAAAGAATGAAAGATATAAAATGTTGGACAAAAAAAGGATCTACAAAGTGTGAATTCATATTTAAGAGTTTGAGTTGCTACCATTGAGTTATGCTGTAGAGAGTTTTGGGTGAACAAGTAAAGAAATTGGAAAATATACTAAAGACTTAAAGAAATTTTTAGAGGTTTTTGGACATGGATGTAATCCAGTTAAATATGTTTTACTAAGGTTAATGTGGCAGAGGAATGTGTGATGAATCAAAGAGACAAGATCAAGAACTGGGAGAGAGCACTTACTAGGCTTGTAAATTAACGTTGGGTTAAGCCATAGACAGTGCGAGAGAATAGACACTTCCATCTACTCCACTAAGATAGAAATAAAAGCAGTTGGCAAGCTTGTGATGTAGGCAAGAGTCTCATTTTCGATAGACCAAATGTTCCAAAAAGTGCAAGCACTGTCTGTCACAGGCTCAGTAACTAGGAAACAGTGTTAAGAAAGCCATATGGGGAGAATGAAAATGGGAAAGGGATCTGACCAGGATTACATAAAAAGTCAACTGAAGATCGATCCAAAAAAAGATGGGACACTAAAATTTTGCAAAGCCATTAATTAAGACTTCCATGAAATTTTTCCCCCGGCAATATTCAACTTTTCCCATGGGCCAACAGTAGAGTATAAATGTCTAAACACAACAATTAAATAAATGGGGTGAATGCTATGTTAACCAGTTTGATGTAAACATTACAAATTCAGCACATTGTATCCCATAAATGCAGTAATGTATACAATTTTGATGCCTAATAAAAAAAAGAATTTATGACTGAGTGGAGAGTTAAAGGAGGTTAAAGCTCTAGGTGAGACAGGCTCCATGGGACGTCAGGGGAGACACAGGAGGTCTGGGTGCTTCAACGGTCACTGTCCAGAACTAACAGAAGGAAAATGGTGCTAGGGTCAGATCTGTGGTCAGAAAATAGGAATTGGTTCTCCCACTTCAAATGTGGAGAAATTCAAAGCAGCATCTATAGAAAAGGGTAGGTCAAGGGGACTGCAGGTCAGAGGATTTTAGGAGGTTGTTTCATTAACATCGGTGCCCTTCATTAGAGCTCGGTTCGCCTAACGTCGGGAATGCCAACTGCTCTTGCTCACTGTGTTGTGATTAGTGTGTGTCCTGGTGCCTGAATTTAGGAAGAGCTACATTAACACACCTTTTGTGAAGTTCATTTGCAAAGAAGTCAAGGACTTTCAGGCAACTGTCTTGGTTTGTTCAGGCTACTATAAAAAAAAATAACATAGACTAGGTGAGTTATAAACAATTAGAACTTATTTTGCACAGTTCTGAAAGCTGAGACGCGCCAGATCAAGATGTCAGCATGGTCTGGCTCTGGGGAGGGTTCTCTTCTGGATTGCAGGTTACCAACTTCTGGTTGTATTTTCATGTGGTAGAAGGAGCTCAACGTCTCTCTCAGACCTCTTTTATGAGGGCACTAATCCCATTTCTGATGGCAGATGCCTGATTACCTAGTTATTTCCCAAAGTCCCTCACTTTGTAATGCTATCACCAGTGGGGTTAGGGTTTTAACAGATGAATTTGGATCTGTTCAAATCTTAGCAGTAGGGTACTTGAATTGCTACTCAAGAGAACTTTGAGTTCAACAGTTTGCCAAATGTTAGGCTAACAGCTTCCTCCCTGTGACCCATAACTAATTAGTAATTGATAGAAAAAGGTATAAGGTGATAGAAGGAGGTGACAGAAGCCTTCATATGAAGATTGGGAGTAAAAGGGGACAGATAGGAAAGAGAAAATTCCTTAGTCCCTCAGTAAGTATTTATTGACTTTCAACAGTCTGCAAGGTCTTAGTTTTGAGAATAATCTGTGCATAGAACAGACTTAGTATCTGCCCTCATGGAGCTTTCATAAGAAGGAGTGCAAGAATTAACTTAATAAGTTAAAAAGTGATTAACTAAGTGTTTTGATAAAAATGTTAAAAATACACTCATGTAGGCTTGCTTTCAATAGAAAGCTGTATTTGTTTTGGGTGATGAAGAATAAGTAGCCATAAACACAATGGAACATAGGAGGATGGCCTTGGAGGGGCTGGCATTCAGGGTAGGTAAGTAAAATGTAGCAAGAAAGAATGTTATAAATAATTGCTCCCTAAGAATTGTCTTTTGGTGACATTAGAAAAAAATTGTAAGTGGGTTGAAATACATTGCCACTGAAGTACTCTGACCAAATGCCCCAGATATTATTTTCTATAGTCTCTCCCTCTTATCTCACATTCAATTTATCATCAGATACTGTAGCCAATACTTTCTTTTTTTTTTTTTTTTGAGACAGAGCCTCAAGCTGTAACCCTGGGTAGAGTGCCATGGCATCAGAGCTCACAGCAACCTCCAACTCCTGGGCTTAAGTGAGTCTCTTGTCTCCGCCTCCCAAGTAGATGGGACTCCGCCACAACACTCGGCCATTTTTTGGTTGCAGCCCTCATTGTTGTTTGGCGGGCCCTGGCTGGATTTGAACCCACCAGCTCAGGTGTGCGTGGCTGGCGCCTTAACCCGTTGAGCCACAGGTGCCGAACCTGTAGCCAATACTTTCAAGATATGTACCTGATTTGAGAATATGGTCTATTCTCATCAATTTCACTACTACCAATTAGTGTGAGCCACTTTCATTTCCTACCTATACTGTAGGGGTGTCTTATGATATCAATTGTATGTTTGCAAATTTGCAATCAGAATAAAAAAGCCAAGTCAGATCATTCCACTGCTATTTTTGAACATCCCAGACGATTGCTTTACAATTGCCGTTAGAGTAAATTCCATACTCCACAGAATAATCTATACATTATATCTATGCATTATATCTATTTTCTTTCATTTTGGATTGATTTAAAGGTACATACGATTGGGTTACATTTTTTGTGTTTGATAGGTAACATGCAAGTTGTAGTTGAGTCCTTCGCCCAGGAGGTGTACAATATACAATGTACCCGTAATACTTATTGGGTGGGAGCTTACTGAGCCCCTTCCTCCTCCACTCCGTTTTTCTCTCATATGGGCCTGTAGTTTTTGACCTACTAGTTTCAACATTGTATTGAGTCCATGGGATGCTTGCTATTCCACTTTTGAGATACTTTACTAAGAAGAATACTTTTTAAGTACATCTAGGTAAATACAAAAGTTGTAAAGTCTTCATCTTTTTATTGCTGAATAGTATTTCATGGCATACACATACCACCATTTATTAATCCAGCCATGAGTTGATGGACACTGGGTTGTCTTCCTGTGTTTGCAACTGTGAATTGAGCTTCTACAAACATTCATGTACAAATGTTCTTGTGATGAGTTTTCTTTTTCTTCTGGATAGATACCTAGCAATGGGACTGCAGGATCAAATTAGAGGTCCATGTTCAGCTTTTTGAAGATTGTCTATTCTTCTTTGCAAAAAGGCTGTATCGTTTACAATCCCACCAAAAGTGCATAGATGCTCCCCGCTTTCTGCACCCACGTCACCATCTGCAGCTTTGGGACTTTATGATTTGGGCCATTCTCACTGGGGTTAGGTGATATCTCAGGGTGGTTTTGATTTGTATTTCTCTAATGATTAGGGATGATGAGCATTTTTTCATATGTTTGTCAGCCATTTGTCTGTCTTCTTGGGAGAAATTTCTGTCCATGTCTCTTGCCCAGTTATTAATTGGGTTGTTTGCTCTTTTCTTGTTTATTAACTTGAGTTCTTTTTTATTACTCATTTATTATTTTTTTTCTTTTTACTTGGGTTCTTGTAGACTCTGGTTATTAGCCTTTTGTCAGATTCATAACATGCAAATATTTTCTCCCATTCTGAAGGTTGCCATTTGCTTTCTTTATTGTGTCCTTAGCTGTTTAGTTCGATGAAACAAAAACAAATCTGGAGGCCTCACATCCCCAGACTTCAGTTTATACTGTAAGTTTATGGTTATCAATACAGAATGGTATTGGCATAAAAATAGAGACATAGATCTATGGAACAGAATACAAATCTTAGAGATGAAATCAGCCTCGTATTGTCATCTGATCTTTAATGAACTAAAGACAGACATACTGGGAAAAAAATTCCTATTTTAAAAGATGCTGGGGGTGGTGCCTGTGGCTCAAAGGAGTAGGGCGCCACCCCATATACCAGAGGTGGTGGGTTCAAACTCAGCCCTGGCCAAAAACTCCACAAAAAAAAAGATGCTGGTTAACCACTTGTAAAAGGATAAAGCTGGGCCCATACCTCTACCATTTAAGAAATTAACTCATGCTGAATAGAAGTTTTAAATTTAATACATGAAACTATAAATACTCTAAGAAAAAGTGAGAAAAACAATGATATTGGGCTGGGCAATGATTTTATGTAGAAGACACCACTGGCAACCGCAGCAACAATAAAAATAAATAATTGGGACCTGAATAAGTTTTTGTATCTATCTTGATCCTCATCTTATCATTCTAAGTTTACAGTGCTTTAATCTAAGTGTACTATTTTTCCTTTCAATTAGCATGCTAACCGCTATCTGGGCGCAGAGGATTGAGTACTCTACTTAAACCTCTCGACCCAGGCCTTTGCAGGGCTCTTTTCTTTAAATCAGTCAGGTTCCTGAGCTCATTCATGGCTTCCCTCTGAAAATCCACTCTCCACCTTCTTGGTTTGATTTCCTTACCATACTTACTACTCCTTGTATTACTTTATTTGTTTCCTTGCTTACTTGGCTTGGTGAATAGATATACAAGTATGTAAATATATAACATTTGCACAGATGTAAATCAAAATACTCTTCCTCGGACTATAAATTCTATAAAGAAAGATTGGAATTTGGTTTTACTCACTCTTGTATGTCCAGGTTGAGAAGAGTATCTAAACTAGTACATGCCCAATAAATCTGTGAAGATGCATAAAAGTGACGAAGTGGCATTTTAAATATGACTACATATTGATGCTATGTAGGCCTTCCTAAAAATTATTTCATTGATTTTATAGTTACATGTGTCATCAATATTTCCCTTGAAAAAAAAAATTTTTTTTGACACAGAGTCTCAAGCTGTTGCCCTGGTAAAGTGCCATGGCGCCATAGCTCATAGCAATCTAACTCTTGGGCTCCAACAATCCTCTTGCCTCAGTTTTTCTATTTTTAGTAGAGATATAGTCTCACTCTGGCTCAGATTAGCCTCGAACTCGTGAGCTCAAGCAATGCCCCCATCTCGGCCTCCCAGAGTGCTAGGATTATAGGTGTAAGCCACCATGTCTGGCCGTGAAATATATTTTTAAACTATAAACTACTTGTTTGTGATATTTTCCATCCTTTTATGCAAATACATGTGCCCTACTCTTTGCTTTTCCTTGTGTTGTTTCTTTAATGTTCAGTATTAATAAATTAGGCCTGTATTCTCTTGTAAGGAAAATGCATATTTTTTATGGTACATAAGAATTGTTCTTTTTTTCCAAATTGAACTAAGCTCATTGTTTCATTAGCTTCAAGGTATTTTGCACATAATTTCTTTACTAATTAATATTGCTATTAAAGATATGTTGCACCTCGTGGTTCATATTTTGTCTCTATAAGACTTTGAGCTCCTTGATGGCATGCAGCAAAATAAATAAATACTAAATATCAAAGTTTTAAATATTATGATGTTTTTTTCTCCATTGAAACTTACTGCTTTTTCAAATATAGATGCTGTTTCTTTAGTACTTTTTATTCCTTTCTATTGAACCACCTTTTTAAACTCAGCCAAAATTATATACACATTTATATTACAAGTTGGAAAAAATGCCCGTTAACTGGGATTCCATTTAATTTTGAAGTGTGTAACTTACTAATCTAAGTGAGAAAGTTAAATGTTATTAACTTCAGTGAAATACGATTTGTGCCTCTAATCACATATATTAAATTCCCCATAAAATGATTGAGTTACTGTATGAACAAAGAAAAAAAGCATACAGTAAAACCATGTTAAGAGAAGTAAGATATGTTTCCTTGTTCCACAAGTTTTAAATATAGTCCTAGGACCAAATATTGCACTTATTTATTTTTTTCAGTATTTCTATATTTTTTAACATTGATATAATAAATAATTAGGGGCAGATTTATGTGAATTTCCAGTTTAAATTGTATAACAATTGTGATTCAGCACTCTGATTGCAAACAAGCAGACTAACACAGTATCGAAATAAATGTGTCTGTTTTATGCTCAAGCAGGAGGGTTGTTTTGTTGCGTGTGTGCCTTATGGACCTGAATTTATAATTTAATTGCAAAATTTCAAGGGAATGCAAAGTAGCTCTGAATGTGCCAGTTAGAAAGCTCTCCAATGATACCTTATGGCAATGTTTCCCCGTGTACATAGTCAAAAGTAAAAAACTTTGTTAATCTCAATTTTTATATTGATTGCAATAGAATTAACTTACCCCAAATAGCACAATTAGAGCCTAATCAGACTCTCTTCTCTTTAATATTATCACCCTTGAGGCATGTTTTTGAGAACATTCTCAACCTTTGTTTCCGAACTATAGAACTTAGTGGCAACAAGATTAGAAAGAAAAAACAAAACAAAACTCTGAACTGTATTCCTCAGAAGAAATGTGAAGATTGGCTTAACTAACATTGTTATTTACATGTTCATTGTTATCAGTTTTATCTGGTTTTGTTTGTTTGTTTGTTTGTTTTAGTTTTACCTTTTAAAAAAGGATTTTAATAATATTAAAACACCCTCTGAGTTTTGGGTAATATATTTATATGATGCCTGTATATCAAATATATGGCTATTCTTTAGAATAAACACATAATTTATAGCACATACTACATTTTATACATTATAGTTTACATAGTTAATTATTTATTTTACATAGGTATTTTGTAAAACATTTCTCATGACTCTTCTCTTTTGAAAACCAGTTACTATTTTGCATAGCATTTATTCCAAATATTTCTCTCTCTTATTTCTCACTTGATCCACACTCTCTCACTGAAGAAGTGCACCCTTATCTAGAAACATGGTGTTTCTGTTGGGATAACAGCAATAATCCTCATGGAGAATTAAAATCCTGTCTTTGGCTATATAACAACATGTCTTTTGTTCTCTCAAGCTGCTGAAAGGAATGTAATCATTCCCAGTGAACGTGAATTCTTACCATCCAAACCCCTGTCAAGAGGAATTATCTCTTAGGGACTTCCCAGTAATCTTCAGGACTCATCCAGAGAACTGATACTGCTCTTTCCTCTGCAAGCAGCCTCTGTGCCAAGTGCTAAGATTGTCTCCTGGAAGACTCATTCCACAGCAGAAGCCCCTTCTAAGGACGGAAATTACTTTCTTGTGCAAGGTTCTTTTAAGTTGAGAGTGAATGTGAGTCACTTAACCTAAAGTAAAGTCTTACTGCCCACTTCTTGATTTACCCCTATCTCCACCAGTTCTTCCTAAGATTCTAGTGGAAGGCTTTCTCTTTTCCTCCTGGCAAGCAACACTTTACCCAACCCTGACTTTGAGGATTAACTTACATTTAACTCCTAAGTTATTACTACAAAGAAATATGCATAGGGTATGATTTACATGTTTAAACATATCTTGTTATGGTAAAGATTATTATATATTATCTCATTATGGATTATTTTATTCAACCCTCTAAAACTTGAGTCTCTAAAATAAAGACTATAAAATGATATTAGTAAGTAAACTAAGCCTCAGAGTCATAACTCACCTAATTTTACATAGCAAGTGAATGTTAGTACCTACATGGTGTTAACTAACTCAAGAATCCAATGTTCCGGTCTGTTTTCTGTCCTAACCTGGATAAACCATATTAAATGTGTGCAAGAATTTGATCAGTTTTACTGTATTTTTCTGACCCAAATAAAGAGGAGTAAATACCTCCTAAAGAAAAAATAACTTGTTTCACTTGTCCATGTTAATAGTATCAAAGTTTGAAAATCCTAGCCAAAGTGAATACTTACCCAAACAAAAAGGAATAAATAAGTAATTAACTTTCAGTAAAGTGAAAGACATTCCTTTTTCAAAGTAAAATGTACATTTAAGAAACAAAGAATAAGTCACTTACCAGTCAATATGTTGGAGAATTAAATTATAAACTGATATTGTAGTTAGGTAGAAAATAGATAGACTAGACAAAATAAGACCCGAGGGTTTGTTTGTTTGTTTGTTTTTTGAGACAGAGCCTCAAGCTATTGCCCTGGGTACAGTGCCCTGGCATCACAGCTCACAGCAACCTCCAATTCCATGGCTTAAGTGATTCTCTTGCCTCAGCCTCCCAAGTAGCTGGGACACCCATTATAATGAGTGGAGACTCTAACCCCTGACGTCCCTTTGGGGACTCATGCACTGCCAGATAGGGACTCTAACCCCTGGCGTCCTGTTGGGGACTCATGCTCACCCAGTTGAGGACACTAACCCTTGAGCATGACCACACATTGTCTACTCCCTACAAACCTCTCACAAACTTCCTTACTTTCTATCTTCTTTACTTCAAACTCCTCACATTTCTCATCTCAAAACTTCTTATACTTTTTATCTCAAACTTCCCAAATTTCTCATACTTCTTACATATTTTATCTCAAACTCCCCATCCTAAACTTATTCCCAACAAACCTCCTACATTCTCTCTTTCCCCCCCCCAAACTCCAGCACTCCCACCAAAGTTCCCAATATTCAACCCCATTCTTCCACTTATGATCTTTAATTGTTAAGGGCTTATGGTATTTAATTGCTAAAGGCTTCACTTACTCCCGCTCTCTTTCTTTAGTGGCTTCTTTTACTTGCGAGTCTTAGCTTTCTATTTTTTGTTTTAATTGCCATTCTTACCAGACTTCACTTTCCCTGTTTTTTCCTCACCAGCCCCCCGAATCTACCTCAATCCTACCCCTTCAAACCGAACTCTAGCTGCCAGTAAGGGAATAGGGGCGTTGATCTCTCCAAAACTCTTCTTGCTGATAATGGGCCAAGATATAGGGGAAAGCAGTTAAAGATTCTTTTCCTATCCTATAAACTTTGTACTATAAAATCTGCCAAAGGTTACTCCCGAGTATTTCCTTTTTAGGTTGGTGTCTACTATCCCCTCCTCATTGCCACTTCTTTTTTTTTTTTTTTTAGACATAACCTCAAGCTGTCACCCTGGATAGAGTGCTGTGGTATCACAGCTCACAGCAACCTCCAATTCCTGGGCTCAAGCGAGTCTCCTGCCTCTGCCTCCCAAGTAGCTGGGACTGACAGGCACCCGCCACAATGCCTGGCCATTTTTTGGTTGCAGCTGTCATTGTTGTTTGGCAGGCCTGGGCTGGATTCGAACCCACCAGCTCAGGTTTACGAGGCTGGCGTCTTAGCCCGTTGAGCCACAGGCGCCGAGCCCTCATTGCCACTTCTTGGGTCCCTTCATGGTCGCCACTTGTCGGCCTGAGGACACCGCATTGGGGCCTCTTCGGAGCCGGGACGCTAGGTCTCGGCCCTGCCCACTCAACTGTCTGGACTGGCCGCTGCACCAGCTCACTCGGGCCAGTCTCGTTCTGGTCTCTGGGGCCGGAGGAACCTTAGAAGTCACAGTCAATATTAGTAGGAGTGAACATCTTGGCAGCAACCTCAGCTGTAGTCTGTCAGGCCTAGTTTTTGCAGTAGCTTCTCCTGAGGTTCTGTACAAACGTAAGACACCCCAGGTGTGGAGGCTGCTATGCAATAACGTCTGTGTTCGCGTCACAGGCTCTTACGTGCTCTTGTGCTCTTTAAGGAGAGACCGATGGTGTTAAACGATGTTAACTCCCTTCCCCAATCCCTTATGGCCAAGGTGTTTCTTTTCAGGTGTCTCCTACATTCCTATGTTGAAAGAATTTATACAATGTTATGCCTTGAAAGTCTGAGGGTCAGTGTCAGTGACCTCGTTTAACAAGGTGAGATACTATGGGAGTCTTCAAGCAATACTCGTCTGCATCATGACATAAATAAATCAATTTAAAAGGAATTTTATAATAAGATTATAGTTTACTGAAGTGACCAAATTCTCATGAAGGATACTAGTAAAATCAAAACACAGTTTACGTTAAATAAACTGTTGAAAAATCACATTTCTTAGGTGCATCTGTGTGTGTGATTATGAGATAAAGTGGAATTTCTTTTTTTTTATTATTAAATTATGGCTGTGTTTAGTGCAATCAGGGGGTACAATGTGCTGGTTTCACATACAGTCTGAAATATTTTCATCAAACTGTTTAACATAGGCTTCATGGCATTTTCTTACTTATTGTATGAAAACATTTGTATTCTGAATTTACTAAGTTTCGCCTGTACCCTTCTAAGATGCACCGTAGGTGTAGCCCCCCAATTACCGTCCCTCCACCACAACCTCCCCCCTCCCCTCCCTTGCCCCTTTCCTCATATTCTTGTGCTATAGTTGAGTTATAGCCTTCATATGAAAGCTATAAATTAGCTTCATAGTAGGGCTGAGTACATTGGAATACTATTTTTTTTTAACAATTGAGATAGTTGTAAAATAAAATTATTCTTAACTTATGCAACCTGAAGAGAAGCCAAAGGTGTAAGTAATAGAATAAGAAAAACAAAATATACTTCTCAAATAAAAGAAGTAGTACTTTGATGACTCCAACATTCAATTTACTATACAATATTTGGTAAAATTTAAATGTTTGAATAGTGTTTATAATAACATTTAGAATTAAAATCTATATCATAGGAACCTATCATAAAAATGAAACCTTATAAATGCTATATGCACATGGTATATGCATATATGTAGCCCTGCATATGCACATATATGGATGTATTTGTGTGTACACATCCATATAAACATAGCTGGTAGTTTATCATGAAGCATGACACTTGAAACAGTTTCCCAAATTGGTTTTTATTAGTTTCACCTGTATTTGTGTAGCCAGGGAATTAACCAGACGCAAATGAAGATTTTGTACTTTGAACACATAACAGCACAGAATCTGGGAGAAAACCATATTTAGATTGATACTGTAAAATTTTCTAAAAGGTAGATTCTGCATTTTAGTATATTTCATTGAAAAGCAAACTATAGTATTAGGAGGACAGCATCCAATTCCTGGCTCAAATTAATTATTAAGTAAATTACCATGAGCAGAGGATTTAAGGTTTTGAGTTTTAACTTTGTAATGTGGGAATAACAACTTCTATGGAAGAACAGATTTTATTTGAATCATTGTTTCCTTTGGAGATATGGGTAATCATAATTTGGCCCTCTAAATTCATATCCTTGCTCCTCTCCAAGTTTATACAAATTCTTGACCTTAAATGCTCACAATCTTCTAAATGTCTTGGGGCCAGACATGATTTTCCTCCATTTAAAAGAGTGTCGCTAAGTCCTCCTCTTTGTCCTCACTGAGCACATGTTCAAGGGCACTCAGATGCACACACGTTTATCATTTGCCTGAGACTATTAAACTGTGGAAAAATGGTTTTCTCTACTTTGTTTTATCACACTCGATGGTTACCCAGTAATTAAATGGGTGAATGTTTTAAAAATTCATGACGTTACATAGTAACACAATCAACGCACTTTAGTCTCCCTTCACTTCAGACATTGTAATTTTTATTCAACAGTCCTGATTTAAAAACACACTATGAATCTGTGTACATACTAACTAACTTCTACCATTTTCTGGCTAAAATCCCCTGACACTCTATCATCTCTTGCCCTAAGTTGGAAGTTACTGTGTTTGAAACCAGGGATAAAATGTATGGGACATTGTTGAAACTGAGTTTACATTCTGAAAGATACTGATAATTGTGGTTATAATTTTTTGTGATACATATTGAAGGAAAATATCCAATAGCATTTTAAATGTGTGTGTGTGTGTGTTATGCAATTGAGGCACGAGAGGAAACTGTTGCAAGACTTCTGGTCTTTAGACACTTATGCTGTAGTGTCCCCCAAGCACAAATACTGCTAATTAAGACATCACAAAGCTTTAGAGACTATTTCTTTTCTTACAGTTTTAATCAGTGTGATAGCTTCAGTGCTATTGTTGTGGATAGCTAAGGAATAACAATTCATGAATAGGTAACCAGTCAAAAAGGTAAGACCACGTCTAAACTGATTCCCTATCATCGCTGGAAGAGTTAAGAGGCAAAAAATGGAGAAACACAATCATACTACTTCTTTCTAATCAAATATTCAGGTTTATTCCTCATTTTCTCAGATTAAAAGATAAATGGGCATTTTTTAAAAATCTTCCCCAGAAAATTTCTTTAATGTATAAGTAATTTTATAATTACTTCTAATTATTTCTGTCGTAACAAAGTATGGATGCAGAATAATCTTTTTTTCTTTTTTTTCCTTTTTAAAATTAATCTATAGCTGTGTATATTAATGCAATTATGGGGTATAATTTGCTGGTTTTATATACAATTTGAAATATTTTCATTAAATTGGATAACAAAGCCTTCGCCGCATTTTCTTAGTTATTGTGTTAAGACATTTATATTCTACACTTAGTAAATTTAACATGAACCCTTGTAAAATGCACCATAGGTGTGGTCCCACTTAATGTATAAGTAATTTTATAATTACTTAAATTACTTTATAATTTAATTTAACATTTACTCAAAAATATCTACTGAGCAACTACTATGTTCAGCAGGGTACATATTTGGCATTAATCCCTTAACAGAGGCCACAGTAGATTGTAATTCTTTCCCTCTTTCTTTCATCATTTCCCAAGACAGAATTCCCACCTGCCCCACTGACAGCAGATTTTATCCCATGGCTTGTGAAAGCACCTCAACTCTAGATGATGTACTTTTGCACCCTAATGAAGTCAGAGTGGCTATTTGACTTACTTGGGTCAACTGACTGCAAGCAAAAATGAGATATGTGTCACTGCTAGGTAGGTTAAGAATTGGCTCATGATTTGTTTCAATCATGTTTTCCCTTTTCCATGAAGATCAGAAAATTTCTAAGTAGAGGCAGCGCCCACAGGTTCCTCCTTAAATGATGAAAATAAAGAGCAGAGTTTTAACCAACTGGGTAAATATTTAGCTAAGACTTTTGTAAATATAGAGCTAGGACTTTTCTCCTTATTTACACTGAAGAAAAACATGTCCTTTCCTGACAATTTTATGAAGAAATGATGTTGTATATGCAAATATGTAGCACATTATATTAATTTCTTGAAATTTTACAAGGCCTGCCAACATGTTAAACATTGAGAATTCGTTAAAGGCTGTGTATTCCAGTATTTCTTTAAAAAGGACAATGGGGCTTTTTTCTTATTCTATAGTTTGCATTACAGAAAATGAATTTGAGGTAGTATTAGTTTAGAAGAATGATAAAAGACTTAAATAGTGAAAATACAATTTCAAAAGTAGTAACTCTCTGTCTCCTAAATCAAAGCTAAAATAATCAAGAAATCAGGATAATGAAAATTACAAGGCTGATGATCCTTTCATTGTAGCTATTATATTTATGAAAAGCCTAATTATGTCTGAAATCATTTTTATGGATTATTCTTGGAAAATGGTATTATACATTTCTGATAAATAGTATGTCATTTTGGTTGCCAAAAATTACTGTAATTGTACAATACTGAAAACTATTACCTTTCTTAAAACAAAACATCTAGAAAAACAATTGTATATGTTGCTGGATGTTTCTTGGATTTTTAAAAGTAGAAAATGATTTTATATTACATTGAAATTAAAATGTTAAAGTTATACCTACAAATATCCAAGTAAACCCAGAAATTACTTTATTATATAATAGAATTCCACAAAACAGAGAAAGAGAGGGAAAAATCTTTAAAAATGAAAAAGAAAAGATAGTCAAACCTGCTTTCCGAAAAAGCAACTATGTGTGATCCTTAAAGTGCCTTGTTCTTTTGTACATATGTTTGGGAGAGGCAGCTCTGGAGCCATATTGACTGGCATTAAATGTCAGCATGGCTATTTTAATTCCATGTGACCTTGAGCTAGTTACTTAAACAAGCTATATCTGTTTCCTCATGGGCATAATACTGGTAGCTCTCTCATAAAATTGTATCAATTATGCTAATCCATGAAAAAGGTTTAGAACATGCTTGTATATTAAAAACACTCAGTGAGTTATTTATTACAGTCGTATCATCATCAATTCATCATTATCTCAATAATGATTTTTTAATAAACCTTTGGATGACACTTTGTATGGGACATTTTGAGTTTTTTTGATCCTGATATTGACATTTTCTAAAAAATTATATTCAATACATACATTATGTGACCTGAACATAAAAAATGTAGTATTTCTATTCTGACATTAAATATTTATTCATTTGTCCCAGATTTAAAGATTGTACCATTTGAAGGAGACAATTCTATAATACTCTCACATAGCTGACATTTGAAATAACAGTGAAATCAAATATAGGTTATTAGGACACTCAAGCATTGTACATAATCTAGACCTTAGGATTAAATATATGTTTTCAGGTATATTCAAATAAAATAAATGTACATATTTAATTACATTTACCAAAAAATATTTTATTTGTTCCTAACCAGGTACAAATTATCTTCCAGAAGGTTCTTATGTCAGTACTATTTGATTGCTTGTTGCATAGTGAAGGGGTGTTGGTAATAGAGTAGGGAACACTCAGGTTCTCATCCTGTGTTTAACGTTCACTAACCTGGTAACCTAGGTAAATACTCAGTCTCAGTGACTCAGTTTCCTTATCTGTAAAATGTCAATAGTGTAAACCCTACTTGATATTGTGATTTTAAGAAAAAATGAAATAATTAAAATAAAATCATTGTCAGAGTGGATTGTGATTGGTTAACCATTGCACATTTGTAGCAACCCATATAGCCTATGGCTAGGAGGAGTGAGAGTTATAAGAAATACCAATATAGCTCAATAATGGAAAACCTTCGTGAAAAGGGCATGGAG
Organism: Perodicticus potto; assembly: GCA_963574655.1. NCBI lineage: Eukaryota > Metazoa > Chordata > Mammalia > Primates > Lorisidae > Perodicticus > Perodicticus potto. The sequence continues at coordinate 42,848 of CAUYRH010137509.1, read as the reverse complement.
AGGGATTTAGCACTCCTAACAAGCATGAGAGCTCGCAAGATGAGAGCAGTGGTGAATTGGCAGTCTCTACACCTTTGGTGTTGAGAAGCATGAGAATAGCCTTATAGTAGGCTGGAGGAGAAGGCAGTCGGGAGCATGAGCATTCTATCACGGACCCGCTTTCTCTGACTCTGTCTCCTCTCCTGCCTGCAGAACACCAGCATGGCATCTCTCTGCTAAAGATCACCAAGCTCTACTAAAGACTAAGATCTATCTATTCTAAGACTGCTTTATTCTAAGACTCTCTTTCCCTGTCTCCCCTGCTGAAGTAGATAGCCCCCAGGCACCAAAGAGAAATTGTTCCTGAGCAAGGTAACTTAGCAGTCTGCGTCTGGAACCTAGTTAAGCCGGGTGGAAAACTGGCCAGTCCCAGCCAGGCCTTGACAAGCAGTGGCAGCTGTGGGCTGTGATACGTATTCCCTGACCACGTCCTGTGGTGTTTTCTAATGCAAATATATAGTGTTAGAAATAATTATTACTAGTATTCAGATACTAATAAAAACTTACAAATGTCTTAAAAAGTTATGCTAACTAGCAATCTAAAATAATATACTATATTATTAGTATATTTTATTAGTAAAATAATAAATCAGTAAATTTTTCCATATATTTGTCATATGTTAATATTTTATAATCAAATAATCATCAATACTATATGATTAACTGTATCCATACTATATATTAACATATGGCAAATATATGGAAAAATTTACTAATTTTGAAAAAGACACTTTGGAAATATAGACATCTTAATATACTATTTTTTTTGCAGTTTTTGGCCAGGGCTGGGTTTGAACCTGCCACCTCTGGCATATGGGGCCAGCGCCCTACTCCTTTGAGCCACAGGCTCCACCCCAATATACATATTTTATATTTTATTTCATTACTGAAAATAATTTAAAGATTACTCCAAAAATAACATTATGAATTACAAATTATCTTTCAGTTGAGTGCACTCAGATGCACATACACAAATATACCCACAATCTCACTTACCTTCTTGACTTCAGGTAAGACACTTAAAGTTACAGACTAAAAATTACATTATAAATGTATGGAGTGATTTAGTCATGGGCTGCATGAGAAATGAATACCTCACCTACCAAAGGAAAATTTAAAGATAACTGGAATTGCTGAACACATCTTGAGTTTCTTCTATGTAATTTCATTTGGATCCTAAGGAAAAAATTTCCAACATATTTAGTGGTGGTAAATATGCTGTCTTTCAAGAGAGAACTCTTTCATGCCTAGTCAATCCCATAAGCAATCAAACTCAGTAATATCACTTAGAGTCACAAATTCAACTGTCTGTTTAAGAATGGGATGGATTTTTCCAGTGTGACTTTTAAACTTATTCCAAAGCCATCTCCTAAGTACTCTGAATCCTAAATAAACAATACTCATGCTTGTGTAAGAGCACATCACGTTCCTTCGGCAGGAGAGGCAGCACAAGTAAGCAACAGCTTTTAGTTAAAATAAAACTCTAAAGGAAAAAACAACATTTTTACTTGATATAGAGATATTTAGCAATCAATAATTTTAGTCTAATAGTACTGCTAAAGCGAGTTTAATAGATCTGCTAGACACACAGTTTGAAGATCTGGATACAAACTCAGGAAAGAAATAAATATAGCATGATTGAACTCCTAAGAACTATTTTTTTGTTTTATGTTATGGTTTTTTTGTTTGTTTGTTTTTGTTTTTTTATGAGATAGAGTTTCACTGTTACCCTAGAGTGCTGTAGTGCCATAGTTCACATCAACCTCAAACTCTTGGGGTTCAAGTGATCCTCTGTCTCAGCCTCCTGAGCAGCTGGAACTACAGGCATTCTCCACAACCTCCACCTAGTTTTTCTATTTTTAGTAGAGATGGGGTCTGGCTTTGCTCAGACTTGTCTCCAACTCCTGAGCTCAGGCAATCTACCCTCCTCAGCTCGGAGTGCTAGGATTACAGTCGAGAGCCACCACTCCCAGCTGGTGTATTTTTGTTGTTGTTGTTGTTTGGATTTTAATTTTTTTTCATTTCAATTATACTCTTCAATACAAAATCGAGCAACAACTTTCCAGGTACATAATTTCCATCTAAGTTTTAAGGACTTGTGCCAAAGAAAATAAGTACCTTAACAGAGTTTCCTTAAATAATATGATAGATATTCAGTCCTCTAACTGAATATTCATAAAATGTGCAAAGAATGTTTCTGGAAAAATGGCACTCCTCAGCAAACAAGAAAGAATAGGGTTTATATCACAGCAACTTAATTTTTAAAAAATTATTAAATAATGTTGAAATAATAAATATTAAAATACATAGTGGAGTAAACATAATCAAATTAGCAAATATGTATTTAAATTATTCTGATTTCCTTACAGTAAAAAAGTAATTATTGAAAGCAATAGAGAATTCAACTTATGATTAAGGTCTTAAAGGATTATCATATTTTATGATGTATGTCTGTATTTTATATTAAGAAACTTGAACTTCAGAGCAGGCTTATTAAAAGCATTAATGAAATGACTACTTGTAATTTCTTAGTGAAAAGAAGAAATACTATTAAGAATCCACTTCATATGTGCCCCAAATCAGTAAAAGCAGATTGCACATTGATTAGTTTGTTTGATAAATAACATTTTGGTAGAGAATAGAAATAAGTTATCTTTTAAAGATTTGTAAGATGTAGAAAATTGTTAAAAGAACATATGATTACTCAATTTAGTGACATTAATTATGGTAACTTTATAGTTAGACTTAAAACATGGTAGACTTGAAATAAAGTAGGTGCTAATTATTAAGTAGCATACTCATCATATACAAAAGGATACAAATTTTATGTGAGATGAAGATGTTTGTGTTTTATATTGTATAATTTGTAACTTGAGAAATAAGCTGAAAGAATATTTATACTGACATGCATTTTTATTTAGTTATTCATTCATTCGGTTTTTTCTTTATTGTTGGGGATTCATTGAGGATACAAAGAATCAGGTTACCTTGATTACATTTGTTGATGAGGATTCTCTTATAATTGTGTCTTGCCCCCGAAAGGTGTGCCACTCACCGTGGCACTCACATTTAGAAGACCACTTTCGGTTCATAGTTGGTTCCAAAATACTGTATAAATGAACTGTATAGAAGAACAGATGTTTGAAATCACATAAGCAAATAGACAAGCCAACTTGGTAAAGTCATAGATAGGGGTTGGAACAAGACTATAGCATTTGTGATGTGAACAGCCTTCCTGATTACACACAGGAAGGTTCACACTGTACCTTCAAAATACAATAATCATCATCGCATTTCAGCTCAAATTTAGCCACCTGTTTTTGATTATATGGTACCAGCTGTCAATTTGCAGCTATTTATGTTGATGTCACAAGGTGTCCTAGCTCTGCTCCTTCAGCTGACGTCCTGCAGAAGCCCCGTGGTGATTTCTCTGGGACTCATTGTCAAGATACCCTGTATCCTCCAGTCAACACACACTCAAATCTGGACAGACAGGCAGCCCAGCTGTGGGCACATCTTAAGGCCCTCAGAGTGGATGCCAAAGCCTCATTAGCATCAAAAACAGTTATTGAAGAGCCAAGAGGCAGAATAAACAGTGAAATGTTGATTATGCTCTTATTCAGAGCCCATGTAATGCACCAACCACCTTCATGCTCCTAAAATAACTTCCCTAAAGAATTAGGAACAGGGATTAACACTGCCTAATTAGATATTTAACACTACCTAATATTAGTAGATGTTTATTTATTTACTTGTCTCCTGTCTCTCCTCACCTGAGTATAAGCTCTGTGAAAGTGTGGCCTTATCTTTTTTTTAAACAATAAATCTCCATCTTCTAGAAAGCTGCCCAGTAAATATTTATTGAGTAAATAAAAAGCATCCCACATGCTCATCTATGGGATTTGGGTCCCAAATATTATATAAGAATGTTTTAGAGCATATTTTGTATATAACCAATGGAACTGAGAGTTATATTGATATCATCAGGTGAAGATGCATGAATTCTATTAAATTTCCTGTGACCTTACAATATCTGTATGTTATCAATACATTTTGCACAATACCTTTTTTATGACATGTGGGTAAGAGATTAGTGTACCATTTTTCTTTCCCCCTTTTTTAATTAAGTCATATACACATAGATCATAAAACATTTATGCCTATGAGGGATACAATGTGTTGATTTTTTTTTATACCATCTGACATAGTTACATTAATTAATCAACATAGCTTTTGTCTCATTTACTTGATTATTGTATTAAGACATTTATGTTGTACATTTGACAGATTTGACTTGTACCCTTGCAATATGCTCCACAGGTGTGGTCCTGCCTTTTACCCTCCCTCTGTCAAACCTCCCCCATCCCCTCCCTTCCCACTCCATTTCTCTCCTTCATCCTGGGCTATAGTTGTGTTCTATCTTTCATAAGAAAGTGTGAGTAAATGTAAATTGGTTTCATAGAAGTACTGAGTACATTGGATACTTTTTCCTCCATTCTTGAGATACTTTACTCAGGAGAATATATTCAAGGTCTCTCTGTGTAAACATAAAAGAGGTAAAGGCTCCATCTTTTTTAAGGCTGCATAGTATTCCATGGTATACATATACCACAATTTATTAATCCATTCATGGGTTGATGGACACTTGGGCTTCTTTCATGACTGGGCTATTACGAATTGAGCTGCAGTGGATAATCTGGTGCAAATATCTTTTCTGCAAAGTGATTTTTGGTCTTTTGGATATACTTCTAGGAGAGGAATTGCAGGATCCAACGGCAGGTCAATTTTTAGATCCCTGAGTGTGTAGACTATTTCTGTCAATGAAAGAGGGGACTCAATCAGAGTCTGGCAGGAAAAAAAAAATGTTGCATGTAGTCAAGAATTTAAGAATTTAATTAAGGAACTGTCTGTAAAAGTGTGGACAGGGCCTCCTAGCAGTAAGGTCCCATTCCTAACTTGGGGCTTTAAAAAGCAAAACAAAACAGTTGTTACAAGGATACTGAGAAAGACAGACACGCATAGAGATGCTCGACAGTAAATGTGATGTTAGTTCCAGGAACGCAACTGACACTGAGTAACCTGGGAGTGATGGGGTGGAAGGAGTTTATCTATCTCTTTATCTCTAACTTTCCTCTCTCTACCTACCTACCTATCTATCCCCACTCTCCCTGGTCCTTTGATTTCTTGCTATTGTTCTCTGTATGCTGAACTCAGCCAGAGACTAAAAGGCAAGACAGCTCTTGAATTCATCTATGCAAATTAAGGGAAGATCTGAATGGGAACCCAACCCTGGGGATAGACGCATTAGTTGGCCAGTTTATGCTGCATGACAATTTTAGCATTACATTGGAGGTAATCTGTACAAATGGGTTTGCAAGGTAAGGCCCCTTACATTGGAGTGACATTAATTGAAAACAAATATCAAAGAGGACATTGAGGGGTTAAAATGAAATGTAAGGATTACGGAAATGGTGCTCACTTTCACTTCCGGTTCACTTCTGTTGTCAACAACAGGATTTGGGACTACTAACTGATGCGTCGCCTTGAGAATGTGCTGCTACTTGTGTTTTCCACTTAAAAAAATCCAAATAAAACCTTATTGCACCTTAAGAAATGAGCACTATCATATACTTGTAAGCTCTACACTGAACATAACAATTACTTTGCAGGTGTAGATATACAATCCAATCCAGTTTCTTCAAGATTTTCCTAAAGTCTGGGTTACTTCTTCATTTTTTTCTCTCTTTGCCATTCTAATCAAGTATCTTGAAAATATAAATTTCAAGTTATTATCCTCATCCCTAATTTTCCAGTCACACCCCGATACTCTGTCATTTAATTTGTGTTCCCAAGAGTTCATGGAAATCACTTTCTCTGACCTCAGCAGTATCTGCTAAATGGTGGAAAGTCTTCGCTCATTACCTAAAGAAGTTTCTACAAATAACACTGTGAAACAATCAAAACTACTCACTTTAGAACTCTCTAATCTTTTGACTTTTTTAACACTGTATTTTTCTTGTAAGGATACTCTGAACTCTCTTTAGTCTGCTTCTTCCTCAAAATTCCAAACTTCACTCAATGTTTTTTTTTTTTTTAAATACTCTCCTGAAGCAAGCTCATTTCACTTTTGTGTTTCTTTTAAAATTTGTCTTGTAATTTGTGTGAACAAATACAATGACATACCCTAACTTTCAGTGTTGAGTTTCTTGAGATTTGACAAGTACATACACTATATATACACATATATATTCATATTCCAATTAAGATATAGATTATGCATGCCCATCACTCCATTTCCCTTCTGGGTGAAACCTTTCTCAGCCAAAGGTGCCACCACATTCCAGATTTTGACCATTTATGATAGGTTACTTTTTCCTGTACTTGAATTTCACCTGACTAGAAGCCACAGTAACACAGATTCAGTCAGGACTGTAACATTTAACACTTGTCAGTATTATTTTATGTACTATATTGTCTGTGACATTTATCTATGTTGCTGAGTGCCTTGGTAGGTTCTCTCCTTTTATTGTTGAACATAAGCATGTTGTGTTATCACACCACAATTTATTTATGCATTCACCTGTTCATATTGGGCTATTTCCCATTTTGAACAATTACAGAAAGTGATTCATGGCAATGTCTTATTACCATAAAAATGTATATAATCTGTATAATATCCTCTTTCACTCCTAACCTATATATCTAGGATTGCATTCATTTTCTATTTCTGTCTTTCTCTTTCATTAATCTTGTTTTAAAAATAACCATTTTATTAATGTTTTTGAAGAAATAATTCTGATTTTCACATTCTATTGCATGGTTTCATTTGTTTTTAAATATTTGCTTTCATCCTTATCATTTCCTCTTGATGTATGTACTTCAGGTTCTATTTTTATTTCTAGCTTCTTACGATAGAATTATACCATTTAATTGAAACCTCTCTTTTTTCCTCGTATAAAAGTTTAAATATCCAGTTTCCTCCATAATCCCTACTTAAGCTGCATTCTGAAAATTTTGTTTTAACTTTGTTACTGTATAATTTGTAGTTTTTCTAATTTTTCTTTTGTTTTATTTTCTGACCCATGTTTGTCACAAAAGTGTGTTTAATTTCCAATTATTTGAGGGTCTTCCTAGGTATTTTATTTGTAGCGCTTTTCATTACTCCATTGTAATCAGAGTAAATACTTGTTATAATTTCTGGCCTTTAAACTTGAATGGTATTTAGTCAAATATGTTTTATCTTAATGAATAGTCCACATGCTATTTTGCATAATTTTATTTATATAAAACATTCATTTTCTATTTCTGTCTTTCTCTTGTAGGACAGATTAGGGGATTTTATCATTCACATATTTTCTTTCTTACTTTAGATATTTTACCATTTTTTTGCTTTCTCATTAAAAAAATAATTATATAAACTAAAATTAGCTAACTGTACTTATTCTGTAATGTATATACTTCAAATATATTTTTCATGTCTTTATTGTTACCCAATTATTAGTATTGTTATTTTGGCTACTTGATTTATCAGTTTTTGAGACAGATGTTAAAACAGCCAAGTGTCATCATTATTCTCTTTACCTTGATTTCTGTCAGTTTTCCTTTATAAATTTTTAATTGTTCTTGATAAAATACATGTTAATAAGTGCTATGTCTAGTCTTTTTAAAGTTGTAGTATTCCTTGCCCTGAAATCTACTTTTTTGAATTAAATATAAATTTGGGGGGCCCCTGTGGCTAAGTGAGTAGGGCGCTGGCCCCATATACTGAGGGTGGTGGGTTCAAGCCTGCCCTGGCCGAACTGCAACAACAAAAAAAGCCAGGCGTTCTGGCGGGTGCCTGTAGTCCCAGCTACTTGGGAGGCTGAGGCAAAAGAATCTCCTAAGCCCAGGAGCTGGAGGTTGCTGTGAGCTGTGTGATGCCACAGCACTCTACCGAAGGCAATAAAGTGAGACTCTGTCTCTACAAAAAAATAAATAAATAGAATAAAACGAATTAAATATAAATTCACTATTTCTCTTATGCAAACACCTTGCATGTTTTATTATTTCCTATATTTCTTACTCTCACATTAACCTTTTTTTAACATTTGAAGTTTTTCTCTCTTGTAGGTAGCATGTTTGTTGTTTTGCTCTTTTAGCAATCTGACAACCTTATTTTGTTTGTCCTGTAATTGATGTGTTTAGTCCACTTATATTTAGTATAGTGATTTGTATGTTTGTGTTTAATTCTATTGTATTGCTTTGTATTTTATAGTTTCTCATTTATTTCTTTCTTCTACCATCTTTTTATGCCTTCTTTGTAGTATTTCATTTTATTTCCTCTATTAGATGTTTCACTACAGCTTTCTTTTATTTTCTGTTTGCCTTAGAAATTTCACTTCACATTTTTAACTTATTACATCATACATAAAAATAAGATACTACTATGAAAAAATGTAAAAATTATACAACAGTAATATTTTGCTCTTCACATGTAGATTATTATTAGACTTTCCAGTTTAGAAAATTAAAATAGAACAAATATATATCAAAATGCATAAGACACACAACAAAATGTCATGTATTATCTAAAATTCAAATTTAAATGACTATCATGTTTTATCTGGCAGTTGTGTATTTTATGTTTATTTAAAACTCATAATACTTTAAATAATTATTTTTAATTCAAATATATTAAGAGTAAAAATTAAAAGTATGCAAGAATTTTAACACAGGAGTCATCAAGATATTGAGAAATATAAACACATTATTTAGTGTTCTAGTTCTTTAATCATTAAATCTGTAATACTTTCCAATTTTTATATTAACATTTCCTTAGCACCTTTATATCACTAAAAATATTTTCCACTCTTCTGACAATTTAAATGTGGCTGATATTTCCAATAAAACTTTCCTGTGTGTATGTTTAATTTTATAACTAGTCTATACGGTATTGTATAGAAAATGCTTAGCTTTATATTTCATACTCATATTTGTGTCTTGGTTAATATACCATATACTGTCATGTATAATGTACACTTTTAGCCCAATTTTTGAGTGAAAATAAAGGTACACGTTATGGATGGTAGTATTAAATCTTTATGTACTACATATATAAATGTTTTTAATTATTTCATTTATGTTTATGCATAAAAAGTATATCTCTAGAAAGCAATTCCATACCTATATGCAAAATAATACCCTGGAATATGGCAATCAGTTTTGTTGAACTTACAATGAACTTGCAAGGTAAGCATTTTTGGCCAATGAAAAGTGGCATATTTCTCTTTGTACACTAGGCTGGAGCTAGCAATATAGTTGTTATTTTTACAGAATTCCTTTGCAATACAAAAAGTAGCTTAATATAAACAAATTAAAATGCAAATTAAAAAATTCAAATGAAAGATTTATTTTTTCCTGAAATTTTAGACCAAAAAACATGGGTGTGCATTATAAATGACAAAAATCTGGCAGGTAACTCTAGTTCCAAGGAAAGATCATAATGTTCACCCATGTCTTCTATTTATATTCTTTTCTAACATGGATGGAGATTAAATTTCAATATGCATTAAAATCTTTACTTTTCAGATATAAGGGTATAGAGGTCAAATCACACAAATATACACAATTTCCCATCTTTTTCATTATTTGGTAATATCAGGGAGGGATTATTTCATATTTTTGTTTCATTGCTGTCTTACTTTGCCCTGGTTTTATTTTGAACTTTTCCTTGAATAATTCCCTACAATTTTTATTTATTTTTTCTTGTATAGGTTCTGTATATATTTTGTTGACTCTCTCTCCTGGTCAAAATTTAAAAACCATATAAGTTTGCTTAAGGTAAATGTTTAAAAACAATAAACACTCATTTTCTTATAAAATCCAATTATAAATATGTTTGCTGTTAATCCTTACTATTCACTAAAGAACTTGAAAATTACATTGTAACAGGCAACAAAATGTCCAGAATTAGTCAGCAGGATGCTCATTTACTGTTAAAGTATATCCTACTTGAAATATACTAGGTATCCCAGAAGTACAAAAAATAAGCATCTGAAAGTGATTAGACCATTGTTTTGTATAATAACTGAAGACCTTAAGTAACAATAAAGAGCATTTTATTTGCACAAATATTTTTTACCAAACTGAAATTCCTATGAATACTATTACATCAGTCAGAGATATTTCTTTTTCTTTTATCAGTTATTTATATCATATAGTTTTATAAAATCTTTAAAAATAATAAAATGATTCGGAAAATTTACTGGACCTTTACATTCAAGTCTTTATGTCTCTAAAACTACTTTTCAGACTAGCCTTTTACTGCTGTCAACCTAAGTATTGCTCTTTTTTTGCAAACAAAATTGCAAAATGCATTTGTTCCCTGTCATTGATGCATACTCTCATTTAAGGGAAATTGGCAGGACATATCTGAGATTTTTGGCTGTATGGTTCGAAGATATTTTGTATATGCCTGTGTAAAGGCAGGTGGCAAAATGTGAATCCAGAACTATATCCATTATGTTCATTGACTTTACCATTCAGAAAGCACAGATGTTAACTATATAACAAGGTGGCTTTCCTTGTAATCACCTGCTGTTAGGGTCCCTCCTGGCACAGCAGCCAAATAGATTCTTGTTTCCTTCTCATTTACAAGGTGTTTTCTATTTTGATGGCTCAAAACAAAACTGGAAATTATTTTTCATTCATAAGAAGTACTTGAAACCAGATAATTTTAAAGTGAAATCATTATGAATTTGAATCACATACTATCATAGGTAATTATATACATTCATCATAATGTAATTTGTGTTGATTTTTAGCTTAAAAATCCAGTTCTCCCCTGGCTTAGTTTTTGATTTGCTATTGTTGAGGAAGAATTCCTTCTACTCACTCACAATCCTTAAAAAATATTACTTGATTCTTTTAGCATTTACCCACAAAATGAAAAAAAGAGTAATTTTTTGTTTTTGCTAATTAAAATTAATATTTTTAAAGCTTTTTCTCTTAAGTATCAGATCATATATACCTATACATTGTTACACATGCAGTCATATAATATGTATTACACGTAATATATGTAACATATGCTACATATTTATATCTAAAATGAAGATATAAGAAATATATTTTTAATACATTGACCAGAAGTTATATCATCCGAAAATAATTAATCTACAATCCACAAAGAATCAGTTACTTCCATCTGCATCCACTTCCTATTATGTCTTATGTGATCAAAGCTATGTTAACTCTTTGTCCCCTTTTTTTCTCTTTGAAAGGAATCTACTTCTCAAGTATCCTAAATTCACTACCATTGACACCTACAAAGCACTCAGTATTAAAAGTTCATTTTTCTGGGTGGCGCCTGTGGCTCAAGGAGTAGGGCGCCGGTCCCATATACCAGAGGTGGTGGGTTCAAACCCAGACCCCGGCCAAAAAATAAATAAATAAATAAGTTCATTCTTCTAATAACTTGGTTCTTAACCTGAGCATTGATCAAAGACAAGGCTTCATACCTTGCTCTACTACCTTGGCCTTTGACAAATACCTGCGTTTACTGGTAAACTAAATAAAGCAGAGTATGTTTCTATCCTTCTCTTGAGCTCTCTTTTGGCATGCATACTACATTAGTAAAACACTATAAAAACTAATAAACATGTTGCAATAACAATGTAAATAAAATATTTACTTTGTTTTATGTCTGTTTTACTTTGTGTCTAAAGTAAAATTAGACACAGCATACATGCCTTAGTCACTATTCATTTACAGCAGGGGTCCTCAAACTTTTTAAAGAGGGGGCCAGTTCACTGTCCCTCAGACTGTGTGAGGGCCCGACTATGGTTTAAAAAAAAAAAAAAAAAACTATGAACAAATTCCTATGCACACTGCACATATCTTAGTTTGAAGTAAAAAAAACAAAATGGGGGTGGCACCTGTGGCTCAAAGGAGTAGGGCGCCAGTCCCATATACTGGAGGTGGTGGGTTCAAACCCAGTCCTGGCCAAAAACTGCCAAAAAAAAAAAAAAAGCGAACAAATACAAATACAATATTTAAAATGAAAAAAAAAGGCGCCCTCTATCTGCAAAAAACAAAGACCTCCTAACTTCAGAAAAAAAAAGCCCCCCCCCTTAACCACAAAAAAAGGCCCTAAACAATAGATACTGACTTGGATATGGAGAGAAAGGAACACTTATACACTGGTGGTGGGATTGCACACTAATACAACCTATAGAAAATAGTATGGAGATTCCTCAAATATCTGAAAGTAGCTCTACCATTTAATCCAGCAATCCCACTACTGGGTATTTACCCAAAGGAAGAAATTTCATTTTATCAAAAAGACACTTGCAGTGAAATGTTTGTTGCAGCACCATCACAATTGCAAAGATATGGGATCAACCCAAGTGCCCGTCTAATTGTGAGTGGATTACTAAAATGTAGTATATGTACACCATGGAGTTCCTCTCAGCCCTTAAAAAATTGTTTTTATAACAATCTCGAGGGAACTGGAGACCATTTGTCATTAGTGAAGTATAGCAAGAATGGAAAAACCATACAACATATACTCACTATGATATGGTAACTATACTAACAGCACCCACTTACATAAGTAAAACTCAGTGGAAATGAAGGCGCGGGAGGCCGGAGGACGGGATAGGTGAACTCATTCCTAATGCCCACAGTGTACACTATGGAGGTGATATGCACACGTGTAACTTTGTCTAAAGAAGTATACAAACAATCCATGTAACCAAAATATTGGTACTCCCTAATAGTATGAAATAATACAAACGAATCTTTGAAATATTATTGTATAAATCAAAAATGCTAAGTGCTGTAACAAATAAACAAAAATAGGATGATTCAAATATGATAGATTTTTTTGTTGTTCACGTAAGATCCAAAATATATTTCTGAAGTAATAACACAGACACAGAGATTTCTTTCATCTAAAAGCACCATCATCTTAAGTACAAGATATTAATGTGTTCCCTGCGCATTTACATCAGGTTCATGAAGGAAATGGGCACTGGGAACTCAGAAAGTTCTCCTGGCCCAGGCCCAGAATTATCACACATCACTTCTCATTTTTCATTGGCTACATCACTTATCACTCAAGTACACCCCAGACACTACAGGAAACACAGAAAAATGTACACACCTGTGAATATAGATGGGAAAATAAATGAATTTGGAGAGCAGCTATTCATTACATATTTCAATTTATTTTTGAAATAAAATTAATGTGTGAGTATGTTCATGTATATGTAGCATTAGATCACATATATAGTATATATACACATATATATGCAAGTTACCCTTAAAACACATTTACTTGAATCCAGAGGAACTATCAGAAGTTCTTACTGATAATTTTGAATTCTTATGTTTTTTCCCTTCATTGTTTCCACTTGTATTCAACCTTGAAAATAAGGAGAAAATATGTAATGAAGCATCTACTGTAATCTTTATCTTCTAATAATATTTCTAGACCTACTTTTAGAGTAGAAAATACTTCTATTAATTTATATTACTTGAAAATAGTAATCAATGTAAAAAAGAAAATTCTGGTAAATTTTTGTAAAGACTTTGAAATTTTGTATTATTGACAAAAAGTTGGAAACATTATAATGCAAATATTTTCCAGTTTAAAAAATCCCATAACAGAGTAAAGGTTTAAAGATACCAGAAATTTAATGGCACTAAATATCATCAATGTCTTTTAGAGTAAATTGTTGAGTAAGTTTAAACAGTGAAGGAATGATTTATTACTTTTTCCATCATACTATGACAACAAACACAAAAAGTATTAATTTTTTTAAATAGGAATAATAACTTGAAAAAGTGGTTGATTCAGAAGATGTGAACTAAATTTTGCTTGGAATTACCTTTATTGAAGAAGATGAGTTAATCATATTTTTCTTGCCATTTTTATCATATATGCTGTTTATATATACATTTTTGAAAGGGATTACAAAGAAAATAATTTTTAAATGATCAAGTTGATTTTAGGTTCCTCTTAAGAATTTAGAATTGGATTTTCTTTTGCAGTCCAAATTTTTCTTCACCAAACCAAAAGAACCATCTGATGCAATGGCATGAAAATAAACTACTATATGTATATGTGATTGATGCACTTTTGTTTAAAGGGTCACACTGTATTATGTCCATATCAAAATACTAGTACTGCATTTCGGGGGGCATTTGAAATCTACAGAGAAATAGGTAGAGAATGAAAACTGGAAATTGAAAATTAAATTTTACAAAGGGTAAGTCCTCTATTTATGTAAGTTATACAAAATAAGGGCAGCGCCTGTGGCTCAGTGGGTAGAGAGCCAGCCCCAGATACTGAGGGTGGCAAGTTCAAACCTAGCCCCAGCCAAACTGCAACAAAAAATAGCCGGGTGTTGTGGCAAGCGCCTATGGTCCCGGTTACTAGGGAGGGTGAAGCAAGAGAATTGTCTAAGCCCAAAAATTGGAGGTTGCTATGAACTGTGATGCCACTGCACTCTACTGAGTGAGACTCTGTCTCAAAAAAAAAAAAAAAAGTTATACAAAGTAAAATCTAAGGGAAGTATTTTGACAATTAATGCATAAAATGGAACTAACTCAGTTAACAAGTTAACAGTTGTTTGTTAAGTTATTTGACAAAGAAAGATATTGCTTCTTTTCAATATACACCTTTAGGTTTCCCTGAATGCTAAACAATTCTAGTCTTTCAGCTCTAATTAAAAAAAAAATTACGGGTGGCACCCGTGGCTCAGTGAGTAGAGCGCTGGCCCCTACACCAAGGGTGGCAAGTTCAAAACCGGCTCTGGCCAAACTGCAAAACATAAAAGTAGCCGGGCATTTGTGGCGGGCGCCTGTAGTCCCAGCTACTCGGGAGGCTGAGGCAAGAGAATCGCCTAAGCCCAGGAGTTGGAGGTTGCTGTGAGCTGTGTGACGCCACGTCACTCTACTGAGGGTGATAAAGTGAGACTTTGTCTCTACAAAAAAAATAAATAAATAAAATTTATTTTACCAAAACACTATCAACTTAATAATTATTATTACATAAACATACAACTTCATGTCTTAAGATAGAAAAGTAGTGCTAGTAGTATATTGTATATTAGACAAGAGAATGCATACATATCATAAGTATTAATATTTATAATGCTTAAACAGGACTACTTCAAATTATTTCCTTATTTCAGCTTAGCACTTTTTCTTTTACTTCTCATCTCTAAATTAAGCATTTCTTAAGCCTCAAGAGAGTTAAGATCAAAATAATTCCTCAAGAATGTTACAAGGAAAATAGAACCCCAACATTTCCGGAAGTCATAATTTTTCTAGAATACTAGAAATAATAACACATAAACACATTGAAAAAACACCTACCAGTAGATACACAAATCATACAGTAAAAGTTGGTGTAATTACTGAGCAGAGATTTTTTTCATATCAGAGTATTTCCCATTTGCTCAAAATACATTGACATTTTAGAAGATCCTTAAAAAGTGGAATTTTTCCTTGAATAGTAATAGTTATTCCAAGATTTATAATGCAAATTAAGATTAATATTTTTGAGAGAGTTGAAATAACTCCAAAACATTTATGATCCCAGATACTCCAATTGAAAATAAACACACATGGACGGGTGTGTGCACACACACACACACAAGATGCACAATCAGCGCTTGTTTATACCGCATGGCCGTCAACAATGAAATATCTGTACATGTAAAAAATTCTTGTGTAAAAATAGTGTGAAACACTAATGGAAAAAATAAAATTGTTAAGTGCTGAGAGTAGTTTGGCAAAATGAGAATACCAATAATTATCCCATTTAGAATCTCAAGCAATTTCTTCATTTCCTTATAATCAGGATAGGGCTCAATTTTTGTCCATCATTATGGTTGTTACTCCCTTTCTCTTGCTGTTTGCGGCCTTCCCCTTCCTGCCCAGTGGAATGTTATGCTAAATTCTCTCCCCTGATATCTCCTTCCTGAAAAGTATTTTAACCGCTTTTGTTTCTCATCCCTAATTATTTTTATCTCAAGTCTAAATGTTAAGCAGGCCTTCTCACTGACCCTGATGAGCTATTAAATTCCCTTTTCTGCAATTTACAATACATTTTAACTTCTGAGTGGCCTTTCCACCATTGTATTGAGAGCCTTTGAAAAAGGAGCTAAAGAAATGCATTCTCTAATTAGCTTATGGATTTCAAATTTGTCCTTGGCTTTGAACTTCATGTTCCACATTTTTCCCAGCTGCAACATTGCATATATCTTGTCTTCATCATTATGACCTAGGACTTTGATTTAATTCTTCAATTTATTTTAATGTCTTTGACTTTTAAACTCTTGGTTATAACAACGATGCACCTTTGTTTCAGCTTTAATAATAAAATATTTATAATTTTGGCCTGTCTTCATAGGAATACACAGATTTCAATATCAATAAAGTTACAGTATCATCTTGGATATTTAGAACCTTTACAATTAATCATGGCTAATACATGTGGTATGCTAAATGACTTACATGATATTATGATATGTTTGGTAAGTAATACTATTTATTTCAATATTGTTCATCTCTATGGAAATTCAATCAGTAAAAATGCATTTACTGGGCTCATCAGTGTAAAAGGTGCTTGTATTTGGAACAGGGCAGGTGATGGACACAGATTAATTGCACAAAACATAAGAAATCAAAAATATGTCAGACAGGATTGCTGCATCTAACAATTCTCTCTTCCCACCAGGCTCTGCATAACAGTATTTCAAAAAATAGTTTAAGGCCCGTTGACATCTAAAGCCCAGTTATCACCCTTTGACAGATAGAATGATTCATTTTTACTTGGATTTTTTAATTTCTAAGATTGCCTTTTAGTCTGTGATAAAGTTTTCCTGCTTCGTTCCCATTTAATTGCTCAGATAAAGTTCTTAGAGCCGTTGCCCTTTGTAAAATGTAACCAAGTGGGGTGAATGGTATCTTTAGTTTGCACTAGCAAATTTATAAACCAAAAAGTAAATTTCAAAGAAGATTCATGAATAGCTATTAAGATATGGTAGAGAATAACAGATGAATACTTGAACAGCTACATGAGTTTTTGTAACACATGTAGAAAAGTATGGAAGTTAGTTTTTTTTCTTTTTTGAGACAGAGTCTCAAGCTGTTGTCCCAGGTAGACTGCCATGGCATCACAGCTCACAGCAACCTCTAGTTCTTGGGCTTACACGAGTCTCTTGCCTCAGCCTCCCAAGTAGCTGGGACTACAGGCACCCACCACAATACCCAGCTGTTTTTTTGTTTGTAGCTGTCATTGTTGTTTGGTGGGCCCAGGCGGGATTTGAACCCACCAGCTCTGGTGTACGTGGCTCGCGCCCTAGCCACTTGAGCTACAGGCGCTGAGCCGGAAGTTAAATTTTAAATGTTAATATCAGTAACATATTTAAACTTGGATTTCACCAAGTAAAGAAATAAATATAATTAAGTACACGGTGCTTGTTAAAACTAAGTATTCTAAACAGGCCAAATATGAGAAATTTCAAATAGGCACCCTTCTCATACTAACCAGTATTTGCACCTGTGTAGAAGTGAGTGACAGCCTCACACTATGTCATTATCTCAGTTTATTTGCATGGTTTCACCTCTGAGCCTACCCGGAAAGCTCTGCCTGATTTAGCATTCACCCCAGTAGATTCATTCATAAGAAAATGATTAATCTAGCTCACAGGATGGGTGCCAGGGTTCTGAAGCTCTGTGTGATTAACTGGGTGTTCAATATAAGCTGCTGTTTCAGGTAAAGCATCATTCCAGGCCTTGCATTTTTCCTTACCTCTAAGTTCTTTGTGGGGTTAGAGAACAGTCTTTCATCTGACTTATTTTCCATTAATTAAATTACTAATTTTCTTTAACTACCATTCAATACATGTGAGGTAATTGTAGTAAGACCAACAACATAATGAAATTCAGTGATCTGCTATGAGTACAATAAATAGAAAATTACAAAATAGAAAATAAATTATTAAGGAATGTGCTAAATTATTTACTGCACATAGAGTATCTACTTTTTAACATTGTTGAAATCACTCAGATTTCCATCAGTAATGCAATATAAAATGACTTCTAGCTAGGGAATTATTTTTCATATTAGTAGATAACTATTCTGACTTAAATTGCTAGTAGTTAGTAGTACTAACAAATAGTTACTTGGGGTAGTTGAACAAATAGTAACTTGGATTAGGATAAAAATAAGTGACAAATTTTGCTTTCACGCAAATTACTAGAGTTGCAAAATTTAAAACATGGGGAAAAATTGGGGCTTTCTCTATTTACAGGGTTAAAATTCTAAATAAATATTTTGTTTTATAAAGAATGATACATAGTGAAATAGCCATTTTTATTTTTAGAATATAAATATTTACATAAATATTCTCTCCATCTCAAACTTTATATACTATTGATAAAAAAGGGAATGCGCAATGTTCCCAACATTTGTAAGTAAATACAAGTTGAAATTATTCTTATTTATCATGTAACATGAAAAACATATTGTTTATAGTATTTGGTTTACAGAATCTTATATTTAAAAATTTCATAATCTGTTTATTTAATCAACTTTATGTAATAATACATTTTAAAATTAAATTGATCAATATTATTTAAGACCTCATAGACATGATATAGACTGCTAACCTTGAATATTAATATGAAGATTTTAAATAGGTAGGCCATCAGACAAAATTTACAAAGGTTTCAGACAAACAATTTTAAGGATATTATTCTAATTTATTAAACCATGGACATGATTATCTACAAAAGCAGTCTTTAAATTTAGAAAATAAAATTCAATCATTATTGCATTATCTTATGAGTTTATAGTTGGCAACTATGCTGCCCTGGATGCTAGTTTTATATAGATAATGAAACTGAGACGTCCAGGCTATGTCTTCTTTTTGCATTGAAACATTGTATAGTGTAAGAACTATAAGATAACCTTGTAGAGAATTAGTAGGTCTATCATATAAAACAATTCAATATGAAGCATATAATTGGCTCAAACTCAACTTTTTTGGTCATCAGACTATGCAAGATTCCACCAAGTAAAAGTAAACAAAAGCTTTCGATATGGGAAACATTTCAATATTTTTAACTTTAGAAAGCCAATGCTATATACACCAGAAAATTATTTTATATAATGCTAATGTTTCTACCACACTTCCATGAGTCCATCATAGCCTAAACATGAACAGTAAGAAACATTCTCTCATTTTTTCAAGGTGTCTTATGGAAATAGATTCCAAAGCTAAGATCAACTAGCACTTTAAACACATTTAAAATATTATAATGATGTCAAATAGTCAGTCTAAATATATAAAAGTCAATAAATGGAATGATGTATTAAGACCTGAGCTCAGGAACCTCCTTTTCAGGCAAGGTTGATCCCTTTCCTGTATTTGATTCATGGTTGTAGCAGTATGATCTTGGTCGTAACCTCATTGAAGAACTTCATATACAGTAAGTTGACCTGAAACCCAAGGCTTCAACTGCAGGGTTGTTTGTTTAATCTGACTTCCTTAGCGCAGCTAATATACTGATGATTTATTTATTTATTTATTTATTTTGACATTTTGCAAAATGCAGCAAACATTTTAATTTATACATGAGAAAAGAAGTGTTCAAAAGGGTATGCATTTCAAGTTATTGCAGGTTATTTGTGAGAGAATTTCTGCAGGTAAAACATGTTTAAATTTAACCAACAGTAGCGTGTCAGTGTATTTAAAATCATGACAAAAATCTTCTCTCTGGTCATGTTGCCCATGACAAATTACTATGATGTTGTATGTTTAGGGCAAGATGTCAATACAGCATAAATCCCATGGTATTTTGGTTTTCTTCTGGAGATTAAAGCTGTTTTTCTTGGGATAAATGCAGCAGCAAAACACAAACCAGTTGATCAAAAAAGCACTTCTGCCATAACTCCAATAATTTTCAGGACACATCAACCGACAGTAGTTTTGCCATTCCCAGTTCTTTTAAGGATTACATCTCTGCACTGTTGCCTTAAGGACGTCTGTAAAAGCTTGTTCTTTGTTAAGCCAGTTTACTGACTACAGCCTGGTTGAGAGAATTTAGTTGGTTGGTCCATTTATCTAGTGCAGTATATCGTGCACCACCCCTCTTCTGATGATCCAGTTCAAGGAGTTGGTTGACTTGATCAATTCGGCCGTGAATAGTGCTGGAAATAAATAAAATAAGATGTGTCTACAAAGGATTTCCACTAAGCATAGTTTCTGGACTAATGCTTCAATAAACACAATATCAATAAATACAAAGGAACAAACTGCTGCCTATAGTAAATGAGTTTGGTGTATTACTTCACTGCCTTATTTGACCTCTACAGCTACCTATTATCAGTTTTACTGAGAGAACCACTATGGTAGTCTTATAAAATTACTCAAAGGCAAACATCATTTGAAAAGCTTTAAATAATGTACTGATTAATAAATACAAAGATATAAGTTCACAACTGTTATGTACCACAAACCCTATAAAAGCATATAAAAATACTGTTAAATAACAAATTTAAATTCATTAAATGATTCTCTAGTAATATATAAGTCATACATTAGATGAGAAATCCTTCTGAAAAACCATTTAAAACTTTTTCAGAGATCATGTATTTAATATGATTATTCATTTATCAAAAACCATAACACACATGCATCTCTTACAACAGAAAATCAGATCCAGAGGGTGATTTTACGTAAAAAAAACCCAAGAAATTCAACAATTCAACTACTACTTGTATCACCATTTTTCAAAATTTATGGTCCCAAACATTTTGATAAAAACTCAAAGTCCTAGGCTTGGCACGGTGGCCTATAATCCTAGCACTCTGGGAGGCCGAGGTAGGAGGATTGCACAAATTGAAGACTTTGAGGCTGCTGTGGGCTAGGCTAATGCTGTGGCACTCCAGCCTGGGCTAACAGAGTGAGACAGTGGTCTCAAAAGGAAAAAAAGAAAAAAGGCAGAGCAGAGTACTTACTTATCCAATATGCACTGCACCAGCAAGCTCTCCACATCAGCTACATCTATGTTTAACTCCTAAGAGAAAAGATTTGTTATAAATTCTATTTAATATTTTTAAAGATTTCATTATTTTATATAACCATTTTAATTTAAATTCATTTGTATTGCTTAAAGGAAAATTAGTGAAGAGAAGATTTTTAAACAAACTTCATTATTACTGAAACAAAGGTCTAGTAAGGATATCAACTTTGTAACCTGCAAAGTATATTCCTACCATAATTTTATTGTGGTTAGGTTGACTCTTAATCAGTATTATATTTTAGCTACTATTCTCTCCTACAATTTTCCCACAGGTTGAAAGAATTTTTAAAAGGAATTCAGTGACTCCCAATTTTTGTGCTGTGAAGTTAAAGATCTTTCCTGTTAATTTACGCCAAGAAGATACAGAAAAACACATCAATTCAACACTCAGGAGACTCAGAGAGGAGTACATGAGGCTTGGGAGTTTGAGGCTATAGTGTTCTATGACAGTGCCATAAATAGCCACTGCACTACAGCCTGGACAACACAGTGAGATCCTGCCTCATAAAAATAAAGCCCTTATATTTAATTTTAAAAATGTATTATTATAAATTATTACCAAGTTGAAAGTCATTTTTTAAAATGAAAGATAGGTATACTATATTTATAACTACAAATTATAAACATCATTAAAATCCATGAATATAAGTACCTTAGAAATAAAAGGAATATGTATTCTTGTGTAAGGCTTAATTAATTTTATGAGCACTTGTGTTCTGATGTTTCGTAAAAGTTCTGAAAGAAAAGACAAAATTTTAATAATATATTTGTATTTAGCAGTTTGTATGGCATATTTACAAATCAAATACTAAGTCATATTGACTATATCATTTATCCTTCCAAAATATACTTTCTGCCTGGCAAGGACATGAAATGCTTATATTTTAAAGTATTTGGGCCCAATGGATGTATAGTATGATCAACAGCTGCCCATCCCATAATTTCTGGTTTCTGCCTCCCTAATTTTATGTTGTGACTCTTACTATAAAGTATCCTTGTGCCTTCTCAATTATATTTCACTTTCTATCATCTCTCAACAGTTAACATCTTTCAAGAAACAGTAATTTAGGGTGGTGCCTGTGGCTCAGTGGGTAGGGTGCCGGCCCCATATGCCAAGGGTGGCGGGTTCAAACCTAGCCCTGGCCAAACTGCAACAAAAAAATAGTTGGGCGTTATGGAAGATACCTGTAGTCCCAGCTACTTGGGAGGTTGAGGCAAGAGAATCGCCTAAGCCCAGGAGTTGGAGGTTGCTGTGAGCTATGACGCCACAGCACTCTACTGAGGGCGATACAATGAGACTTTCTATACAAAAAAAAAAAGAAGGAAACCTCCTCCCCCCAAAATACTAATTTACACCACGTTCCTTGTTTTACACTCTCTCAAAACCTGTATTTTTTTTTTTTTTTTTTTTATTTTTTTTTTTTTTTTTTTTTTTTAGAATATAGTTGAATTTTTTTTTTTTTTCTTGGCCGAGGCTGGGTTTGAACCCACCACCTCCGACATATGGGACCGGTGCCCTACTCCTTTGAGCCACAGGCGCCGCCAAAACCTGTATTTTATGTAATGCTTTCACAATTTCCTCCAGGTTCTTCATGTATAATTGGTCTTTTTAATTTTTTAAAACTAGATTGGAGTTTGTGGAAAAGTCTTTATGTTTTTATATATCTACAAAGTATAGTATAGTAGTACACAGGTTTATATTAGTAGATTCATATAAGAACTTTTAAAATGTATGCTGAATGAAAGAGAAAGAGAGGTAGGGAATAACAAATATTACTTCTGATGTATTCTTCAGATTTTCCTGAAACATCTGGAATTTAGTTACAAATGGCCATTTAAAAACTTTCAAATAGCTCCATAATAGATGCTAGCATTGGAGGTATAAAAAGTCTCAGAACAAAGGGATGATTTTCATCTTTAGGAATCTGATAAAACTTATTAAAAATCTCATTCACTTACTGGTATGAAACCTTCCCAACATTACCTAAACTTCTGTATAAATGCACCTTAGCATTATCCATAGCATAATATTTTCAAAGCTTTTATTGGTCAAAAATAAACCCTGAAAATTAACTTTGAACCTAAACATGAATAGTAAACATGT
This sequence comes from Perodicticus potto, assembly GCA_963574655.1. Taxonomy (NCBI): domain Eukaryota; kingdom Metazoa; phylum Chordata; class Mammalia; order Primates; family Lorisidae; genus Perodicticus; species Perodicticus potto. The sequence continues at coordinate 19,621 of CAUYRH010137509.1, read as the reverse complement.
AACAATATCTAAATTAGATTAAAAAGGTAAAAAAGACCTTAAACAAAATTGGTATCATGTAAGAACTAATATGTTAGAAGGGAAGAGGAGAGAGTGGGGAGGGGAGGGGGATGTGGGAGGAGGGAGGGTATTTGGGGGGAACCTCACCTAATGTGTATGATGCAATAGTACATTTCAAAATTATTAAGAAATGAGTATAATAGTGATGGATGTGTTACTTAGTTCAGTGTAAGCATTCACATCGTACATCGAAGCAGTAACCTGAACCCCATAAATGCATTAATAAAAATAAAAAAAAAAGAACTAATATATTAATATGAAACTGGCTAATGATTTTTAAAACAGTTTCATAATTTCAGGGAGTATCCAGGTCCATGATAACATTTAGAAATAGTTCTATACTTTTCAATAAACAGAAGAAAACAGCTTAATTTTATGTAGCTCCATTAAATAGTATTTGACAGTGCAAAGAAAGTAACAGAATTTAGTTAACTGATAAAATATACCTTCAATGTGTTCTCTTATGAAAGGATCATCCATGATGTTGCTGTGATTTGTTTTCAGAATCTTTTCAAATTCAGTGATGTCATTATTCTGATAGGCACTAACACAAAAACAAAAAGGTAAATTTTGTCAAACAAAGTCATGTATTAAACCAGATCATCTAAGAGTCTGTTCTTCTCAATTTTCATATGCAAAAATGAGTTAAATATACATACATCCTTCTGCAAAAACAAACAAACAAACGAAAAACACCAATCACCTCTTTAATGCCTTTTCTTTTTTTAAAGACAGAGTCTTGCTCTTGTTACCCAAGCTGGAATATAGTGGCACGCTCATAGCTCCCTGCTGCCTTAAGCGCCAGCACTCAATGGATCCTCCTGCCTCAGCCTCCCGAGAAGCTAAGACTAGGCACATGCCACCACATCCAGCTAATTTTTAACTTTTTTGTAGAGATCGGATTTCTTCATGTTGTTCTGTCTGGTCTTGAACTCCTGGGTTCAGGCAATCCTCCCACTTAGGCCTCCCAAGGTGCTAGGATTATAGATGAGAGCCACCACACCCAGCTGCTTTTGGGTTTTTAAAGCAAAGACTGAATAAATCTTTCGGGGTTATATATTACATTTATACATAGTGAATTAAAATCATCTCAAAATCTTACTTTTGTTGAAAGTTTAATACCTATTGGCTGTTGGGGTGGCTCATGCCTGTAATCCCAGCACTTTGGGAGGTCATACATTTGAGACCAGCCTAAGCAACTTAGCAAGACCTTATCTCCACAGAAGAAAAAAAAAATCAGCTGATCATGGTGGAGTGTGGCTACTCAGCAGGCTGACGGGGGAGCACTGCTTCAGCTCAGACATTAGAGGTTGAAGTAAGTGATGATGCCACTGCACTCCAGCCTGGATGATAAAGCAGAACCCTTTCTTAAAACAAAAACAAAACCATGAACCACCACCCCCTTAAAACACTTAACAACTATTTAATACACTGACTGCTACACTAGAAAAAAAGTCTTTTCCTTTGGGTCATGGTATTTTATGTGAGTTATATATATGCTTCACAAGGCTCCAAACTAAAAACTAGCCTAAGTTAACTACAATTCACATGGCAGTTAATGTGTTAATGCTTGACGTCTTCAGATTAAATTATGTATTGAATCTTTATTATTCATAATGAAAGAAAACAGGTATCATGAACATTACTATGTAAAGGAGTTTGGCCTTGTTTTTCAAGAAAGTATATCATCTCTAAAGGTTATTCAGAAAATGCAGCTTCCTAATTTTTATCTTCTAGAATGCCACCAGCAACTATCAAAAACTTCACAAGGGAATATTTGAGTCTAAAGTCTCCTTAGTCTTAAAATTCCACTGAGCTATATAGCAGAAACTTAAAGGGCAGGTAATTAGTGCCGAATGGGCACACACATAAGTAGAGAATGATGGAATGTCCTGTTGCAGAAGGCCAAAGGCTGATTTATGCTCATAATTCTCAAGTATCTAGTGTCTACTCTTCAAATAATTCTGTAAGGCACTATGGGGATTGTTAAAGGTGCTGAGAAGAAGCAAACCTTCTGGATATGGCACCACTGTCTGCTTTATATGTAAGATAATATCATCAGCCATTCTGCATGCCCTCTGCTGTGCTTCCATCTGTTGGGTCGCAATGTAACTTCATGTTAGGGGCAGGTGGTTCAAGTGCTTCAACAGGAATTATTTTCCTCTAGTCTGCTGGCAACTGACTAGGAAGATAAAATTAGGAAGCGTTACTTTCTTACCTATCCAAATACATTATCGTAATATACTACAGGAGGACATATTCAAGTAGTAAAAACATCTGAACACACATATATTTGAGTACATGCATAACCTATGGACATTTTTCCATTATTTAAATGGGTTTTTAAAAGAAAAAGTCTTATATATATTGTGAGACATCATAGGTTAGTTGTTACTTGTTTGGGTTAAAATTTACCATTAAAACAAGTTTCTGAATTCTAATATAGAGGCTTCATTGGAATAAATTTAATAGATACATACTATATTTTTTAAAGGTCTGATAAATCAGTCTTTTAATCCACTTAAATGCACTTAGCCCATTCAATTTATATAAAATTTCAATGTCCAGGGCAAAACTTTTCCTTAGTATTTCCTTTTTCTTTCTATTTTAAATTATTATGGGGGCCGAGGGTGGTGGCTCATGGCTGTAGTCATAGCGCTCTGGAAGGCCGAGGCTGGTGCCTGAGCAAGAGCAGGACATCGTCTCTACTAAAAATAGAAAAACAAGCCGGGCAGTGGCAGGTGCCTGTAGTCCCAGCTACTCAGGAGGCTGAGGCAAGGGGATCACTTGAGCCCAACAGTATGAGGATACTGTGAGCTAGGATGCCACAGCACACTACCCAGGGCACACACTGTCTCAAAAAAAAAAAAAAAATTATTATGTGGAATAATTGCACAGGGTCTGAGAATTAAATTCATGAACTCGCCACCATGTGCCTGACATTGGCAGCACTGTACAAACAACTTGGCAAGGGTTCAAATAACCTGGTTTACCAGTGTCTCACAGCTGTATTGTTTCAATGTGTGGTGGTGTCTTGCTAAGCAGCATTTGTTGTTGTTGTTTTGGGGTGCTACTGTGAGAATGCTAGAGCTTGAATCAGAGCAACAAACAAACATTGAATTTCTTATTAAACCTGGCAAGAGTGGAAGTGAAATCAGGGATATGTTAGTCCAAATTTACAAGGGATAATGCCATGAAGAAAATAGCAGTGTACAAATGGATGAAATGTTTTCCCCTTGATGGGAGAAAGTATCACTGATAAAGACAGGTCAGGGTGGCCAGTAATGAGCAGAACTAATGAAAACATTGCAAAAATTCATCAAATTGCATGTCAAAAACCGTTCGCTGACTGTGAGAAGCATTGAAGAGACCAAGTAACATTCATAGAGAAATGGTTAGGAAAATCTTAACTGAAAATCTCAGCACGAGAAAGGTGTGCACAAAAATGGGATCTCATGTCATGACAACACACCAGTTCACACTGCACTGTGAGGGAATTTTTAGCCAGTAAACAAATAACTAACGGCATTGGAACACACTCCCTACTCACCTGATCTGACCCCCAAGACTTTTTTCTTTATCCAAAGATAAAGAAATAGTGAAAGAAAGACACTGATGACATTCAGGACATCCTAGGGTAACATGATGACAGTTCAGATAGCCACTGAAGAAAAAAGCTTCCAAAATTACTTTGAAGGGTGGATGAGGAACTGGTTTCAGTGCATAGCTTCCCAAGGGGAGTACTTTGAAAGTGACCATAGTCATTTAGCAATGAAGTATGTAGCACTTTTCCTAGGATGAGTTCACAGACTTAATTGTCAGATTTCGTTACAGGGTAAATGTGATGTTTTGATACAGGAATACTATGTGGCTTAATAAAATCAGGATATCTGGAGTATCCATCATCTCAGGCACTTATCATTTCTGTGTTAGGAACATTTGAATACATTCTTTTAGTTGTTTTAATGAATAACTGTTGATTATAGTCTATTTTGTTATCAAATATTGTTCATTCTAATTGCATTTTTGCACCAATTAACTATCCCCACTTGATCCTCCCGTCCCCACTACTCTTCCCAGCCACTGGTAACCATTATTCTAGATTCTATCTCCAAGAGATCAACTGCTTTTAATACTCAGCACTCACATGAGTGAGAACATGAGATTTATGTTTCTATGCTTGGCTTATTCTACTTTTTTGGAGGGGTGGGAGACAGAGAGCAGGGTCTCACTCTTGGTCAGGCTGGTCTTGAATTCTTGGCCTTATTTGTACCAATGAACATGTTTGAATGGCCTTTGTTTGCAGTCAAAAGGTTAATGTTCCTTTTTTCAGATTTAAGAACTCCTTGTAGCATTTCTTGGAGGATAGGTCTGGTGTTGAAAAAATCTCTCAGCTTTGTCTGTCTGGAAAGTATTTCTCCTTCATGTCTAAAGTATATTTTTACAGGACATAATATTTTGGGGTTAAGGTTTTTTCCCCTTAGCACTATGAATATGTCATGCCACCCTCTACTGGCCCACACCATTTCCACTGAGAAACCTGTTGCCAGATGTATTGTAGCTCCTTTATGTGTTATCTGCTTCTTTTTCCTTGCTTCCCTCAGAACCTTTCCCTTATCTGTGACCTTTGGGAGCCTGATGATTAAAATGTCTTGAGGTAATCTTGTTTGTGTTAATTTTGCTTACCAGTTCTCAACCTGTGGGTAATGACCCCTTTGGGGGTCGAACGACCCTTTCACAGGGGTTGCCTAAGACCATCCTGCAGATCAGAAATTACATCACGATTCATAACAGTAGCAAAATTACAGTTATGAAGTAGCAATGAAAATAATTGTGTGGTTGGGGTCACCACAACATGGCATTAGGAAGGTTGAGAACCATTGTTCTAGTAGTTCCTGAATATTGATACTCCGTTATTTCTTTTCTTTTTTTTTGAGATAGAGCCTCAAGCTGCTGCCCTGAGTACATACAGTGCCGTGACATCACAGCTCACAGCAACCTCCAACTCCTGGGCTTAAGTGATTCTCTTGCCTCAACTTCCCAAGTAGCTGGGACTATTGGCGCCCACCACAATGCCTGGCCATTTTTTGGTTGTAGCTGTCATTGTTGTCTGGCAGGCCTGGGCTGGATTCGAACCCACCAGCTCTGGTGTATGTGGCTGGCGCCTTAGCCACTTGAGCTACAGGCGCCAAGCCTTTATTATTTCTTGAATAAAATTTCTATTCCAACCTCTTTCTCTACCTCCTCTTTAAGGCCAACAACTCCTAGCTTTGCCCTTTTCTGGGTATTTTCTAGATTTTGCAGGTGTGATTCATTCTTTTTTCTTTATTCTCTTTTGTGTATTTTCAAATAGCCTGTCTTCAAGTTCACTGATTCTTTTTCTGTTTGGTCATTTTGATTTTGAGAGACTCTAATGCAGCTCTCACTTTGTCAACTGAACTCCAGAATTTCTGCTTAACTTTAAAAATTATTTCAAATTCTTTGTTAAATTTCTGATAGGCTCCTGAATTCCTTCTGTGTTGTCTTGAAGTTCACTGAGCTCCTTCAGGACAGCTATTTTGAGCTCTTTGTGTGAAAGCTCACTAACTCCATCACTCCAGGGTGGTCACTGGAGTGTCCGTTTGGTGAAGTCAGGTTTTCCCAAGTATTCCTGATGCTTACGGATGTTCACGGATGCCTGGGCTAAAGAGTTAGGTATTTAATCTTCATAGTCTGGGCTAATTTAAAACCATTTTCTTGAGAAAGTTTTCCAAGTATTTAAAAGGAATTGAGTGTTATGATCTCAGTCTTTGGTCACTACAGCTGTATCTGGTTTGGGGGAAACCTAAGCCCAGTAATACTGTGACTCTTGTAGACTCCTGGTTGTTACCACATTGGTGAACATGGGTAAGGGAGAATTCTCTGGACTATCTGGCAAAGTCTCTTGCTTTCTTTCCTCACTCTCTGTGCTAGGCTGCTGTAGTAGTGGAGGGAAGAGTAATGTGGGCACTCCATTGTGCCTGGCTACTTTTGATGTTTATTCAAAGCCCAAGGGCTCTTTAATCAGCACATTGTGAACCCTGTCAGGACAGGGTCCTTCCCTTCAGGGCAGCATATTTCTCTCTGGCCCAGGGTAGATCTGGAAATGTCAGCTAGGAACTAAGGCCTGGACTCAGGGGCCGAAGGAATAGTTTACTGTGCTGAGCTAGCCAGCCAAGGGCCAAAGAAAGTCCTCTGAACTTTTCCCTTTCCTTTCTCCAAGTAGAAGGAAACTGTCCTTGAGGTGCACTGCCTGTAGTTGGTGGGGGAGGGGTAACACAGGCACTGTCCTGGTCACCACTGTGGGCGTCTCACTGGGTCCTGTGTATCCCAAATCTATTGGTTCTGTGCCAGCACAGCTGTAGGAACTGCCTAAGGACTGCAGCCTTTGTGGCCCAACTACCTTATGTATTCAGACCAGATACTAGACTCCTTTCTGTCAGCCAATGGTGGGGCTAGGTGGAACCTGGGTTTTGGGGCAAAGGATTTCTCTCTGGCCAGGGTAGTCTTGAATGTTCCCTTTGTGGGCACTGGCAGAATTCTGCCCTAGGATGTGTTCCCCTATGCTAGAGTGGCCCTCGATTTCAATGCATAGTCCCACATTCTCCCTGGGCACAGAGATTCCCTCTACTTGGGGTGCTGACATGGCACTCCTGGTGGAGAGGGAGGGGTGGCACAGGCAAGGCAAGATGGTCTTTTTTGCCTTCTTCAGGGCCTCTTCACTTGATATAATAACAAAAGCAGGTAGTAAGATTGCTCACCTGATTTAAGGTCTTCGCTTGCGTGGATAGTTGTTGAATTTGGTGTTTGTACAAAGCAAAGATCACTGCAGGTTTCTATTTAGCCATCTGCCCACCCCCCCCCCCCAGATTTCTTTAAGTGTTTTAAAAGTTGAAACTTTTACTTAACAATTTAACGTTATAAACAATTTTTAAAAGTATTATAAATTAATCTCTAACCAAATCAGCTCTTAACTGGTAAAGATAAACTGTCAAAGATGAAGTCTCCTTTCATTAGGTAAAAACTTAACCTAATTCAATAATATACATTACAGTTAACAATAAACAAGAAATTAATTTTTTAATGTGGCAATTTAGGGTTTTTATTTCCCTAACCATCTGTTGTCCCTCTAAAAAAACCTGATTTTGATTTTTTTACAGCTAAAATTAAGGGTTCTTAAAACAAGACCTAGTATCACTAACCTGTGAAGGTCACAGCCAAATAACAACAAACTAAATGAAGACATTTATGTAGGAAAATAGCTTATCATGAAATATATATATATAAAATTTATTTTGCAGGTTAAGTCATCATTTGTACTTCAACGGTATTTTTTTTTTAATGATAAAAGAATGGTATTAAAACATCTGGTCATCTAAATCTAAATTATCTACATATATATGCCCCCCCCCAAAAAAAACCTGCCCTATGTCTATAACTACATTTTTCTTTCTTTCCTCTTTTTTTTTTAAGGATAGCAGGGGGAAACAAATTTATTTATTTTTTGAGACACAGTCTCACTATGTTGCCCTGGGTAGAGTGCGGTGGTTGCTGTCACGGCTCACAGCAACCTCAAACTCTTGGGCTTAAGTGATTCTCTTGCCTCAGCCTCCCAAGTAGCTGGGACTACAGTTGCAATTGTCAGTGTTGCTTAGCTGCCTCAGGCCAGGTTCAAACCTTGAACCACCAGCCTCAGTGCTTGTGCCCGGGGCTGTAACCACTGTGCTGTGGGCACTGAGCCTCTAACTACATTTTTCTCGCCTTGATAAACTCAGCTGTCCAGCTAAAAATAAAGGACTTGAAGACAATTACTAAGTTTCTTGTAATTCTCTACAAAGAATTACACAAAAAACTAGGGCTCGATTTGTTACTAACCCAGAGCAAAGTTTCTTTTGTTCACTGACTCTTTTTGCAAAAATAGGCTTTCTCTTCTAGGCTGTGTCTGGTTTAATTTTTTGTAATTTTTTTTACTATTAGCTGATTACTGCGGGGTTGTCAGTCGCTATCTATCATTATTCCTATCTTTCTCCACAGAAGAATTTAGAAAATTGTAGAATTTTTTTTCTCTCCACCCTCAACCTCAGGGAATTGTACATTTTAAATGATATTTTCATCTTGTCATTGAGAAAATATATGAGTATAGGAATATGTTTATGCAGTGTTGCCTTACTGAAAATATTTTACTTTTTTCAGATCGATCCATAATTTCATTTTGGATTAAGGGAGGTAAACATTGTAAAACAGTAATTTAAGACACTCATAGTTTTCCACTAAAAAACAGGAGGTATGCATGTGGATGCAGACACACAAACACATGGATATAAGAAAACCAAGCAGCGGATACTTCACAAAATCACGTGATTACAGAAAACAGCAAAAACAACTTCAGAAGATAAAAATTTCATGAATTTTCATATATTTCATAAGGAAATATAAAAGGGCAAATATTGAACATAAACTGAATTTTCTGTCTCTCTCCTAAGAGGAAAGAGGAAATTTACCTTAACAGAGATATAAAATCTTACCTTACTAAATTCGTCATTGCTAAAATTTCTGGATCATTTTTGTACGGCTTGGCCTAAATACAGCAGAAAAAAAAATTAACTGTGTACATGTACAAAGAAATTACATTTATTTCCACAAAAGACAGCTGATAAGAGAATTAACAATTAAAGCGCACACACCTCCTGTGAGTCAAATGGATTAATTCCCGATTTCATTAGCATATTTGCTAAGACCAAATATTTTAAGCAAGTGGTTCGTCTTGGACTTCCTGATTCATCATAATTCTTAAAGGCTTCAAAAAAATCAGTGTGTGCCTTTTCAAATTCACCTTCTCTCAAGTGCATTTTACCACCACATTCTGTAAAGAATAAGACATTAGAAAAGAGAACATTTTCAGTCAGTTCTGTAATAAGACTGACCACTTTATAAAGATCTAATGAAAACTAGGTCAGTGCTTTCAGTCTTTTAATTCTATAACTTGAATAGAACTGGCCCCAAGGTATACACTATAATTCTAAAAAGTAAGTGTTTCATCAGATACCTTGACATATTCCCATGTCACCGCCCACCCTCTCCAAACCAAACTTGCCTCTGATAACTCCCATGATCAGTGGATGAGGGATGGCAGACTTGATGTGAAGTGATTGTTCATAGAGTGCTTTAAGTTTTTTGTTATTTTTCTGTGCCGTGTACATCTGAATTTCCAAAGCATATATTTCTAATAACTGCGTACCTTTTTTCAAGTCATCTTCTCCATCATCAGTCTAGGAAAGCAAATACTTAACTTTAGCAAAGACAGAATTTAGACAGTTCCCTTAGCCTGGGAACTTTACATTTATAACATTATTCCTCTGTGAAAATGCAGTGCAAATTTTTATTAGGAACTAGAGTACTTAAATACACCATTTTTTAATGGCTAAAAAGAAGCAACACATTCTACTTGCTAGTTATTGGATAAGGAAAAAGTTATTGGACAAGTCAGAAGTTTTTTGTACAGTAGTATCCTCATACCCACATAAGATACATCCCAAGACCCCCAGAGGATACTTGTAACTATGGGTAGTACTGAACCCTATACATACATTTTTCCTATAGAGTAAATCTGTACTTAACTTCATTGGTAGGTTCTTAGAAACTGCTTTAAGCGAAATGATGTATAATGAAACCAATGTTTTCCCACTCATCAATATTATAACAAACCAGTGTTTTTTGAGGATTGGCTGTACATCACTTCACTTAAAGTCAAAGCTTCCAAGAACCTATCAATGACATGAAATAAGGGCTTACTGTACATACATGTCTATGAAAAAATATAATTTGTAAATTAGGCACAGTCAGAAATCAATAATGAATTGATAATAAAGTAGAACAATTATAACGATATACTGTAATAAAAGTTATGTGAACATAGTTTCTTTTTCTCTCTCAAAATATCTTAGTATGTTCAGACCTTAGTTGACTACAGGTTACTGAAACCATGAAAAGAGAAACCACAGATAAGAGGGGACTACTATAGTATATGTAGAAAATGTCGTAAGATTTACATTTTTATTTAGGAGATTTATTTATGGTCTCCCCAAATCTTCACAACTGCTTTAGATCCACTTAATCAAAAAGCACTTCCTGAGTGCCTTCCATGTGCAGGCACTGTGTCTACCTTAAGGAAATACAAAGTTAAATATAAATAAACCAAGGTTTCTGGTCTCAACAAGTTCAAGTTCTAGTAGAAGACTAATCTGTCAAAAGACAAATTATCATATACATGATAATTATTCTAGTTGAAGCATGAACCAAGTGTCTAGGAGAAAGGGAGAGTAAGGGACTAACACTCTGGAGATAGTAAAAGAATCACAAAGGTGGTGACATTGAGCTCAACTTTACAGATGACCAACAGCCCAAAAAAACGTGGGCCATGATAAACAGCATATGGCCAACAGTCAGATATTCGTAAGTATCAAACATTGACATATACTAGAAAAAAATTTATTGTTTACTGGGTCTTCCAATTTAAAATTCTGTTTATTCACTAATGAATCAAAACCAGAGTAAAATTGTAAATTCAGATTATCATGTATCTCTGACTGAACGTAATTCCATCAAAATATTACATATTACACCACCATTTACAATCCAGGTAACCATTTTTCTTTTTCTTTCTTTTTTTGGGGGAGGGGGGACTGGGAGAGATAGGGTCTTACTCTGTTTCTCAGGACAGAGTTTAATAGCATCATTATAGCTCAATACAAACTCAAACTCCTGGGCTCAAGTAGTCCATATGCCTCAGTTTCTCCCAAATAGTGTGGAACTACAAGCACATGCCACTATGCTCAATTAACTTTTGTATTTTTTGAACTGACAGGGTTTTACTAAGTTGCCCATGCTGGTCTTAAACTTCAGGCCTGAATTGATTCTCTTACCTCAGCCTCTCAAAGTGCTGGGATTGCTGGTGTGAGCCACCACACCAAGCTCAGACAGTCTTTTTCTTATGTTCCCAAAGAAACTAAGCAAAACTTCTTCTTCACTTTTTCATAGTCCTTATATTCATACTGAAAGACCCTCTTCCATTCAGAAATGGTTTCTCTAACATTTCCATTTCACATGGAACTGAACCTATAGTTATTTATGAATCAGACTACACTTTTCCAAGAATGTGTAGGTAAGAAACAATTCATATATAAATAAACTTTGTAAGACAAAACAATTAAATAAAAATACCTGCAGGTGAATTGTTTAGAATAATTTCATGATTGTTTCCCCTATTCACAGAAACAACATGTATATTATATAATAATAGTACAGGGCAGTGTAAGATCTTAATATTTAAAATAATAGTTCTACATATAATTTAAACTAATATCACATGACTTATTTGATCAAAACAAAGAAGAAAATATAAAATGAAGTCCAGTTAAAAAACTACACAACCATGCTGTCCTGATCATATGGCTATTCAAATTTAAATTAATTAAATTAAATAAAATTAAAGGCTCAGTACCTCTGTCACATTAGTCACACTTCAAATGCTTGATAGCTACACATGGCTAGTGTTTAGTTATTACATTGGATAACACAAATATAAAACATTTTCAGCATCATTTGAAGTTCTATTGGACGGTGCTGCTACAGAGGATTCATTACATAAATTTGAATATAAAATATCTTTATAAGTTTGTAACATCCTGGTTCTTTTTTCATAGGGTATATAACTAAAAATCAAGGCTCATTCTTAGTATTATGACTGGCCTGTCATATGTATTCCAGTACCTCACTCCATAAAGGATAAGGGTTAAAATCAGGATTAAAACAGAAAGAAGTGAAACAATCATAAAAAAATTAGCATATTTATAACTTATTTTTCAAATTTTGTTTTTGAGACGATGCTTAAGCAAAAACATCCCTAATCAATATTTAAGTATAATTATTTATGTTTTTTTTTTGTTTTATTATGAAGAAGGAAATATTAAGGAAAAAAAGGGAATGAATGCTACCTGGCAGGATTGATGTAATTGGCGTAAAATTTTTTGAAGCTTCCCATATTCCTCTCGTTCTAAATATAATTTTCCAAGCTGAAAGAAAGTAAACTTATTAAAATCAAAAGATTTCAACATGAGAAAGTATGTAACTTTATGAGAATTTATTAAGAACATCCACCCACTTTTCGGAGGAAAAGAAGATAAGTAATTGTAATTGTTACCTTTGTGTTTGTCTTAAACCACAGTCTATCATTCTTAGCATCTTTCAAAGCTTCCAGTGTTGTTTCATAGAATTCCTGCAGTAAATCCATCTGACATAAAAAATCAGAATTCTATAATTGTAAACAGCAAATTTGTACCTGTTAATAAAGTTAATTTGAACAAACTAAAAGTGCATCTTTGAATTTCAATACACATAAGATACACTATCTGTATCTTACTGAATGTCTTCTATAGTCCAAGAAATTAACAAAACTGAAGCAAAATATAAACCCAATTTACAAATGCAAAGATCTTTTTAAATGTTTGTTTTACAAAACCCAGAAAACATTTTTCCATATATACTATATCACCATAAATTCTAAGGCTATAATAGTATAGGTTTGTCCTTGCTAATAACTCATTTTATATTAATGGAAGTAAATGACATGTACATACAACTTGCTGCACTATTATTAATAATGTATACTGATGGCGGTGCTTGTGGCTCAGAGAGTAGGGCATTGGCCCCATATACCGAGGGTGGTGGGTTCAAACTTGGCCCTGGCCAAACTGCAACAACCAAAAAAAAAAAAGTGGGGTGTTGTGGTGGGTGCCTGTAGTCCCAGCTACTCGGGAGGCTGAGGCAAGAGAATCGCGTAAGCCCAGGAGTTGGAGGTTGCTGTGAGCTGTGTGATGCCACAGCACCTTACTCTGGGGCAACAAAGTGGAACTCTTGTCCCTATTAAAAAAAAAAAAAAAGTATGCTGAATTCACTCAATTCTTTCTGGTACCTAATAAAGAGGCAAACACTAGGCAAGCTGCTAAAGAAACAAAAAATAAGCCTGTTCTCTCAAAATTCTTCTATCAATGTGAGTAATTAACTAAACTACATAGCTTTTAAGTCACTAAAAAATCTTCAAGCTAGGTAAAGAGAAAAGTTGAGTACAATTTTACTGGTTTGTAATCACCTCCAATTTACAATCCTCGTGTGACATTTTTTCATGGAAATCACCATTTGTTTTTCATAGTGATTAGTTCCCTTGCTTACTCTCCTCCTTCAACTTCTGGCTTTACCTTTGTTTGAATATCTACTTCTCTAAATCTCTACTTAACAAGATCAAGAGGTAAGAAGACTGACCATGACAGGAGGAAAGTTTATTTTCAGGACGGGGTGCCTATTTCATGAATACTGATGGCATATTGCATAAGACAAAGTACTGCCCACCCAGTATCTATTTTGAAAGACAAAAAGCTTACATATGATAGCACATGGAAGTATGTAATGTTGAAATTTTAAAATCATGTAATTTCTCCCTCACCCAACATCTGGCATAACATTTATAAATAGTGTTACCAAAAATGTTTTGATGACACCTGTTTAAAAGACTTGGAAAATATTTTCCTGCTTAAGAGAAGTTCCAAGATATATACCTCTAGAATTACTGCTATTAATTGCTAATACTGTAACAAAACATGTAAGCTTACCTTCCTCTATTCCCATTTCATATATTTTAAGTATAAAGAGTAGAAATATACTGCCTCAAGAAATAAAAATGACATCGAGTAGAGAAGACAGGAAATGAGAGGCTGATTCTGAGATGAACATTTACTTTATTATGAGTACAAACAATATCAAAAATGGTCTATGAAATACTAACTGATATAAAGAATATTATCTTGTACTCAAATATTGAATAAAAAAGCTAAAACTGAGGATTATGTTACTTAAAAAAACACAAACAAATAATCCAATTAAAAATTATCTCAGCAGGGTTCAGCGGCCTTAGCACAATGGTTATGGTGCCAGTCACGTACGCATAGGCTAGTGGGTTTGAACCCAGCCCGGGCCAGCTAAACGACGACAACTGCCAACAAAAAATAGCCGGGTGTTGTGCTGGGCACCTGTAGTCCCAACTACTGGGAGACTGAGGCAAGAGAATTGCTTAAGCCCAGGAGTTTGAGGTTGCTGTGAGCTGTGATGTCACCGCACTCTATTGAGGTGAGACTCTGTCTCAAAAAAAAAAAAAACCAGATAAAAATCTCCACAAAAAAAAAAAAAAATACACATATACATATATACATATATAAATCGTCACTGCTTTCCTTAACAACAAAACTCTAGACTAATGGAAGTATTATTACTCCCAATGCCCATTTTAGTTTCTTTTGTCACTGGCACTTTCTTCCACTACCCACCCATCCTTTGTAGAAACATTTATTGAGCATCTATTGAGTAATGCCAAGCACTGACTGATAAAAATAACAGTGCTTCTCAAGGATCTCAACCTAATCAAATCTACAGAAACAACCTGTGATTCAGCATTAAGTTATTTAACACCTCTGAATGGCTAAAGTGATAATAGAAGTTATAAGACAGGACTATAATAGTAACTGTATGGAAGTCCAATACAAATTTACAAAAGTTGTCTGTAGCTTATATTTGTATCTGAAGATAAACTGCTTAAATAGAATTCTTAGAGGCCTTTTCTTTTTAAAAGAACAAAGCCCTTACTATAAATAATAAACATAGTGATAGTATCAAGAGGCAAAATTAAGTCTAACCTGTTTAGAAGTGGAGATATAATCAAGAATAGAATTAATGGATTTTTCAGAATAATTTCTTGTGACTGCACTCCGAATATAGGTCAATAGTTGTTTATATCTATTCATCATTTCTGGAAAGTTTGTCTGTAAGGAAAGTTAAAATGAATTATCAGATACTTATGTACTAAAATATGCACGTGATCAAGATTATGGAAAATACTATTACAAATTGAAATATAGTTCAACTAGTTCATAATATAGTTATAAAATAATTTTATATGATAGGAACATTAAACATTTTATCTTAAAATTCGAAATGACTAGATTATTCAGATATACAAACCAAATTTATGAAGTTAGCCTATGAAACTAGTGTAACTTCTAAATTTTTCAAATTTCAGATAACATTCACCAGTGCACAACACATATATTTAAATTGCAAAAACTACCAAAATATTCATAAACCAAAACATGCAAATAAAATCCAACTTTTCAAATGCCTTGTATACTAGCTATGCAGATATTAGCTATACTCTCCCCTGAAATTTTACTTTTTCTTTAGGAAGCTCTCCAAAGAGTTACATGTTTCTTTACTCCCTATAAGTGGCTGGCCATACATTAAAAACGTGAAGTGAAAGATCTCAAGCTCTAATAAATACTCCCTATAAAGAAAAATCCTCTCACTAAAGGCTCTACTCAATAGCGGGTACAGTTGCTGTTCCTTGCATGACTATTTGTACTACTGTGGGTTATTCTAATAAACATGAAAGATCTGAAAAATTAAAGAGTACTGTGAAATTTCTAGCAGAAGTATTTTGGGAGAGCTTTATCATCTCCCAGTATATAAGTCAACTGATGAGTCTAACCTTAAACCTGTACTCACAGTTCCCATAATCTCCAACTACTGTTAATCCTCCTACCCCCAGTTTTTGTTTACTGAGTTTTGACTCTTTTCTTTTGAACAAAAGACATGAAGTATTGGCAGATATAAATGTTTTTTTCCTTGACTAACTGAACATGTGTGTTTATCTAGATAAGGAATATACTAACTGTTAACTTTCCTGCTTTTATGACCATATTTTGTCTTGGGATATAGCATGAAGGACAAAAAACAAACAAGCAAACAAACAAAAAACATGAGAATTCCTGAAATTACCTAAGGAAGAACCAGATTACAAAAAAAAAAAGGCAGAAGTGGGTGGAGCAAAAATAGATAAAAATATTAGTTATATGTGTATCTCAAACCACTTTTTTCTCCAAATATTCAAGTTTCATGTGGGGTAAGCAAGTAACATCCTATCAATGAGCTACTAAAACTCAAGTTACATATGTACTCAAGTACATATCTTGCAGCAAAAGGGAAATCTAAGAAATATGTCTATAAAAAAAGTTACAATTTTGAATTCATTTCCTTATGCTATAACTTTAAAGCTCATTTTTTCCAGAAAGTAAAGACTGAGGTAAGATGAGCTAAACTGGTCAATACATAGGGAAGTTGATAATGAAACCTTCCAACTTCTTACTACCTAAAACCACTACATACAACATGGGTCCTACTCTCAACGTTAACAAGAAAATGAGGGGGCATTTGAATTGATTTTAATCAAATGAGGAAAAAAGTCATATGGTTATCTGAAAGAATAGCATTTGAGGCACAGTGAACAGCAAGTGGATAATCTTTCACGGAGAATGCTTGGGACGACTAGAAAACAGCCAAGAGCCTAGTAATGGAACAAATAGAAAACAAGATCAGAAAGGTTGCCAGGATTATGGCTCACACCTATAATCCCAGCACTCTAGGAGGCTGAGGCAGGTGGATTGTTTGAGCCCAGGAGTTCAAGACCAGCCTGAGCATGAGTGAGACTCTGTCTCTAAAAAATAGCTGGGCGTTGTGGTGGGCGCCTGTAGTCCCAACAATGGAAGCTGAGGCAATGACACCGTGGCATTCTACCGAGGGTGACAAAGTGAGACTCTGTCTCAAACAAACAAACGAAAAAAAATCAGAAAGGCAGCCAAAGGTGAGCTTACATAGGACCTTGTAGGCCATTTTAAGGAGTTTGGATTTTATTGAGGGAGCTGCAGGATCATTAGAAGATATGGAGTAAAGGAATGATATAATCTGACTTACATTTTAAAAGAATCACTCTGCTACCTGTGGAGAACAGACTGTAGCAGGACAAGGATGAAAGTAAGGAGACAGTTAATAGGCTCTTGCAATAACGCAGGTGAGAAATGATGCTTGGTTGGAGTAGCAGAGGTAGAAATGGTAAGTAGCAGTCAGATACTGGATATTTCAAAGATATATAAAGTCACCAGGATTTGCCAATGGATTATGTATATGGGGAGACTCAAAGAGAGGAGTTTAGCTAATGCTAAGGATTTTTTCTCCAGTCAATGGATAAGGAATTCTTTGTAATGAACTCCAAAATAAATTCTAATAGTTTGTGGAAAAGTCACTCTATTAATAATGTAGACAGTCTACATGTATCAAAAAGAACAAGTTTTCTTAAACAGAAAACTTTTGTATCCTATGCAGAATTTTTTTGCTGAGTAGCATTACTGTAGTCCTAACTGCAAAGCAAACTAAATATAAAAAAATCTACAGAATTATTTGAGAGAAGTAGATATAATGGTACTTTGAAGTGATGAGGTAATTTTTACCTACAGAATCTCTATCAGTTTAATTCTCCTCAAAACAAATCTTACCAACTTGAAGTTAATCTTAATCATTTGTTTCAGTGCTTTAAATCCCCATTCTCCTTTTTCACCTTCAAGTTCCAAAACCTAAAAAAAGGGAAGAAACTTTTAGTTTACATGACTATTAATACATTATTTTCTAATGACATTTAATGTTTCAGTTTGGATTAATTTCGTATCATATGCATAAGAACATTGCCCCACCGATTTCACTATCTCAGTGTCATTTTTCAAAGGCTTTAAAAAAACCAGACAAGTTGGATCGGCGCCTGTGGCTCAAGCGGCTAAAGAGCCAGCCACATACACCTGAGCTGGCAGGTTCAAATCCAGCCAGGGCCCGCCAAACAACGATGGCTGCAACCAAAAAATAGCCAGGCGTTGTGGCGGGCGCCTGTAGTCCTAGCTACTTGGGAGGCAGAGGCAGGAGAATCACTTGAGCTCAGGAGTTGGAGGTTGCTGTGAGCTGTGATGCTATAGCATTCTACCCGGGTGACAGCTTGAGGCTCTGTCTAAAAAAAAAAAAACCAACCAGACAAGTCTTACGATGTTCACTTAAGGATAAGTGAGCTTATTTTGAAGTTACTTCATCCAAAGATTAAGAACTGCTTCTCGAGTATACAGTATCTAGGAGTACTTTGTCCTCCTAAATAATCTTTGGTAAAAATAACGTAAAAGTATATCAATATATGAAGAAATCAAGCTATTTATATTAGTAAAACCACATCTGTGCAAGTTATACTCCCAAAGGAGGAGCCAGACTGTAGTGATAGTACCTACAAACTATCACATTGGTTCCCCTGCTCCATAGATAGCTTGATTAGTAAAAATAACAGGAAAACTCTTTTGAAATACTTACTTACGCTGCATAATGCAAACTTACCTTACAGGATAGGATTATCACTAAGTATTCAAAATACATTTCTGAAATAAAATCATTTGGGACTTATTTGACCTAATATATCATTAAAAACAAACTTTAAGAAACAGAATCAACTGGAAAAAATAAAAACCTTTTGGAAACTGCTTAATGCTGCTTTTGGGTCATCTTCTTTTAACGCTTTGGAATTATAGTACTGATTTTCCAAATCCACATTTGGCTCAGAGTTA
Organism: Perodicticus potto; assembly: GCA_963574655.1. NCBI lineage: Eukaryota > Metazoa > Chordata > Mammalia > Primates > Lorisidae > Perodicticus > Perodicticus potto. Next base: position 1,016 of record CAUYRH010137509.1, on the reverse strand, counting down.
CTATCTTCAGAGTATTCCTATATGTTGGAAAGAAAGAAATATTAGAAAAAAAGAAACCCATACATTGCACTGTGAAATGTGAATGCTGTTAAGATGGAAAAACCATACATTTATATAAAACAAAACAAGTTTGAATACATAAGTAAAATACCATTAATATCTAATCATTATTTAAAATGGGGTAAGGGAAGTTGGGAGGGGAAGAAGGAGGCAGCTAAAAGTAAGTGTATAGTAGAATAGAATTATTTTTTTCTTTCAGATCAAAACCATAATTCAGAGAATCAACACAATAAAAAGATGTAAAGAATTAAATTAATGACCCCAATTTTGCAGGGGTTAAGCTCTTACTGGTCACAGAACCTGAGAAAAATCTAATATACATGTGTTCTAATAATTAATCTCTGATTCTAATCTAATTTTTCTACTCCCTGAGCTAAATTTCACAGTTCTAACATGGTCTAACCAACTAGGATGGTAAGGATTGTAATCTACATATGACAGAGTACGTTAACAGGAATATTTGTCTTATATGCATTCTACACCACAACAGCTGTTTGTTAGAAGCTAGTTTTATAACATCTAAATAAATAAAACAAAATGGATTTATATAGTTTTTTGAGATTTTCCATCACATAAATTCAGTTCTTAGGGAAAAAAAATAAGGCAGAGGAAAAACTGGAATTAAACTATTTTGTGGAGCAGTGTAAACGAGCTTTTTTTTTTTTTTTTGAGACAGAGTCTCACTTTGTTGCCCTTAGTAGAGGGCCATGGCATCATAGCTCACAGCAATCTCAAACTCTTGGGCTCAAGAAATTCTCTTGCCTCAGCCTCCCAAGTAGGTGGGATTACCAGTGCCCACCTCAATGCCCAGCTAGTTTTTCTATTTTTAGTAGATATGGGGTCTCACTTTTGCTCGAAACTCTGGAGCTCAAGCGATTTGCCGGTCAGCTTCCCAGAGTGCTAGGATTACACAGCCTGTAAACAAGTTTTAAATAGTCCTAAAATATTTAATCTAA
>CAUYRH010137507.1:0-17295 GCA_963574655.1 Perodicticus potto | reverse complement strand
GGCAAGGGACTTGAAGAAAAATTTCTCTGAAGAAGACAGGCACACGGCCTACAGACACATGAAAAAATGCTCATCATCCTTAATCATCAGAGAAATGCAAATCCAAACTACTTTGAGATATCACCTAACTCCAGTAAAATTAGCGGACATCACAAAATCCCCAAACCAGAGATGTTGGTGTGGATGTGGAGAAAAGGGAACACTTCTACATTGCTGGTGGGAATGCGAACTAATACGTTCCCTTTGGAAAGATGTTTGGAGAACACGTAGGCATCTAAAAATAGACCTGCCATTCAATCCTACAATTCCTCTACTAGGTATATATCTAGAAGACCAAAAATCATATTACAACAAAGATATTTGTACCAGAATGTTTATTGTAGCCCAATTCATGGTTGCTAAGTCATGGAAGAAGCCCAAGTGCCCATCAACCCATGAATGGATTAATAAATTGTGGTATATGTACACCATGGAATATTATGAAGCCTTAAAGAAAGATGGAGACTTTACCTGTTTAATGTTTAAATTGATGGAGCTGGAACATATTCTTCTTAGCAAAGTATCTCAAGAATGGACGAAAAAGTATCCAATGTACTCAGCCCTACTATGAAACTAATCTATAGCTTTCATATGAAAGCTATAACCCAACTATAGCCCAAGAATATGGGGAAAGGGGATAGGGATGGGAAGGGAAGGGGGAGGATGTGTGGAGTGTGGGTAATTGGTGGGACCACACCTATGGTTCATCTTACAAGGGTACATGTGAAACTTACTAAATGTAGAATACAAATGTCTTAACACAATAACTAAGAAAATGCCATGAAGACTATGTTAACCAGTTCAATGAAAATATTTCAAATTGTATATAAAACCAGCACATTTTACCCAATGATTGCACTAATGTACACAGCTATGTTTTAATAAAAAAAAAAAAGAAACAATGAGTTAAATATCTGGACTCCTTGTGTTCTTAATGAGAATGAACTAGAAAAGTAACATGGTATGCCATTTCAGTAAGACCCAAGTTAAGAAGATGATGAGCATTAGAAAGTTTTGATTATGAAGACATTGCATAAAGTGACAAGTTCAAGGACAGTCTCAGAATAATGACAAACAGTTACCTAAACATACCTTCAGAAATGAAGTAATTATAATTATGGAACACATTCCAAACGTAATATACATGAAATTGCTATAAGAATATACCTTAAGTTATTGTGACTTTGAGCAATTATAAATTTCATTTCTGTAGAGATAATTCTGCCTCCCATAAACAGACCAAATTAAACCAAACTGGTATATTACAGGGAACATGAATGCAATGTTTTTTTTCAGTAAATTCTTCTAAAGTATGATATGGCATTAAGTTCTTAGTTTCTTTAATGTTCAGAGCTGTCAGATAGATTTTAACTTATGTGGTACCCTTGGGGAGGTACGAGGAGACTGAATTCCAGGTTGAGTCCTGGCTTCCAGGAAAAAGTGCAGGGATGCTGTGCTTAGTGCCCATTTTGTGTTTGGAGATGGGTGGTAACCTTCCCCACCGGACCTTTCAGTACTAACAGTGGTGCCATTATAGACGGTGTTCTTTACACAAGAGAGAATAATATTTTAATTTTGATATAACTGTATAGATGAACTGCAATTAAACAGCGAGAGCCAGAAAGGTGATTCTGAAGAAAGAAAAAGTTCAATATTTTGCTAAATGAAATCATAAATAAAGTATTGGTCATTTCCTTTATCCCTTTTTGTGGTTTTTGGCTGGGGCTGGGTTTGAACCCACCACTTCTGGCATATGGGCGCCCTACTCCAGGTGCCACCCAACCTTTATCCCTTTTTGAAGTCTTGGTAACTCATCCCTGTGGGCCAGGCTTAAGTGTTGTTTTCTTCATGAAGTCTTCCCTGATGCTTTCATTGGACTGTAATCTTTTCTGCAATGGACCACCGTGGCAATTTATTTTTACTCTTTAGTGACACTTTTCACATTATGCCTTTTACTAATTATATGCTCTTGTTCCCCATTATATTTTTTTTTTGGTAAAAAATTAATTTTCAAAATTTGACAAACAAAACTTGCATATTATGTATACATGATGTTTGAAAATAGGCATACATTGTGGAATGGTTAAATTGAACTAATTAACATTTGCATAACCTCACATACTTATCATTTATCTGTGGTAAGAATACTTCTAATCTACTCTCTTACTGATCTTCAAGTATACAATATATTGTTGTTAACTGTTGTCATCATGTTTTTTTTTTTTTTTTTTGGTAGTTTTTGGCCAGGGCTGGGTTTGAACCCACCACCTCTGGCATATGGGGCCAGCGCCCTACTCTGTTGAGCCACGGGTGCTGGCCTGTAGTCATCAGGTTGTACAATAGTTCTCTTGAATTTATTCCTCCTTTTTTCCTCATAACTTTGTAATGGTAACACTCTCTGGTATTTTTCATAGTTTAGAACAGCTTTAAGAGTTATTTAAAACTTTACTTACATTATCTTATTTGTTTCTCACACAAACCCTGTTTCAAGTTCATTATCTCCATTTCACTGATACAAGGGTTGTGAGGTGATGCACAGACTTGGGTTCTAGCTTGGTCCACCTTGTTACAAATGAGGTTTGCAACAGTGTTGAGGCAACTCACACACTTGAAATTCCAGTTTTCCCTTCTGGAAAATATGCAAGGGGGCCACAGTGGGGTCCATTGTCAGGAGGCATTCATCAAAGGTTTGGTAACTTTCAAATACCATTAAAGTGGCATTAACTTATCATCATGAAGAGAACATAGTTTCCTGGAGGTTAGGAATTACACTTAGCACAGCATCTAATGCACAGTGAGTGCTCGATGAATATTGGTTAGATGGATCAATGAAACAAGGGTTAGTAAAATTTTTCTATAAATGGCCAGATAGTAAATATTTAGTAAATATCTTAAACTTTGTGGGCCAATTTCCGTTTCAATACTCAATGCTGCCCTGTGGTGCGAAAACAATGCAAAAAGACAATATGTAAACAAATAACATGTATGTAGCTTGGTAAAATCATTTCTAGACACTGAGGGTTGAGTTTTATATAATTTTCATGCATAATTAAATGTCTCTCTTTTGATTTTTTTCAACCATTTAAAAATGTAAAAATAATTCTTAGCTCATAGGATGTACAAAAACAGATAGGCAAGAGATATTCTGTAGTAAAACATGAAGATTAGTTAAATTAAGCAAATAAATTGGATTTTTAAATTTACTATAGCACCATAGGAGTATATTTTTAGTAATCTCATTTGAAGAGACAAGAATATTTGATCTTTCACTAATATTGTGAACATTAGAATCATAGAGGGAAACTTGAACATATTATACTAGGCTAATATATAGTTTTATCTTTCGTATGTCATTCTGACACAGGTTTCCCCCATTCAAATCTGAACAGGGGACCCCAGTTTTCTTAGACTTGGGCAATTTCATGAAGGGAATGCCTTGACCTTTTACCCTGAGCTGGAAGGACTGAATTCATTTATTTGTCAATAACACTCATTAACATTGGAAATGTTGTTTCTATTTGTCAAGTCCAGGCCAAGTGTAATTCTCAAGACCTAATACCCCTAGATAAAGAGCCCAATGTAGAGACTCCCCACTTGGTCTTTACCCTGAAGCTCTGGAGCTTTTTACTTCTATATTTCTTTCTAATAAAATCCTATCTTACCATTGATCTGTGGTCAGTGGGTTCATTCCTCAAATCCCTGAAACCAAGGACCTACTGAAGAGAGAAATTCCAGTAACATATTTTGGGGTATTGTGTGGGATTGAAGATCTGTGGTAAGCAATGGGACCACTTACCTCTATCTTGTTTTTCTCTAGAATTGTAATAATGGTGACTAATAAGATGCCCATCAACCCCTAAATACTCATAGTGCAGTTGCTCACCCCCCACTTTTGATTGATAGGCATATACTGAATGGCAGGCACAGAACTTGCATCAGGTGGGACCAGGCTCCTGGATACCTGATTTCTCAGGCTGTGCTGCTGGCAAATAATAAGCACAGGAGATCCCATGGGTAAAAAGCGCTACACTGGTAGTTGTGGCTAAATCCAGACAAGCACAGGGGCTGAGAAGGCCATTCTCCTCAGGAATTCTCCCCCAAGGATTGGAGGGATGCTTTTTTTTTGTTTGGCTGGAAGGTTTCCTGGGTTGGTCAGAAGATGCTTTGACAACCTAGGAATACAGAAGGTGGGATTGATTAAGACACTGGATATCTGTTCTTTCCCACAGATGGGTAACATTTCCTCTCACCAAGGGAACACCTGCTGGGCTGTATTCTGAAGCACTGGGACATGTTTGATCCCCAGATGCTGAAAAAAGAATGTAAGGCTTTCTTCTGCACCCAGGCCTGGCCTCAATATCAACTGTCCAATGGTGAACAATGACCAGCAGAGGGTACTCTAAATTATGATACCATTTTTCAGTTAGATCATTTTTGTAAACAAGAAGAGAAGTGATCTGAAGTGCCCTATGTACAAGCTTTCTTTTTTCTCAGAGACAAACCCCAACTGTGTCAAAGCTGTCAGATAGATCCAGGTCTCCTAGCTGTAATAACTCCCCCAAGTGGCCAGTGATTCCTGAGAGAGACGCTGTCACCACCTAGTTCAAACCCACCATCTACTTCTTCCACACCTTCCTCCATGCCTTTAGAAAACCCCAAGAAAGAATCTGTTTCAAGAGTTTCTTCTTGTCCTGTTGGGACCCTCAGAAAGCAACTGTATCCTTTGTGACCCTTGGTTGAGACTGTGCCTGGTGAGAGGGGAAATGCACAAGCATTTAATCCATTTTCTCTGGCAGATTTAAAACAAATTAAAGTTGATTTAGGAAAATTTTCTGATTACCCAGACAGATACACAGATGTTCTCCAAGGGTTAGGACAAAGCTTTGACCTCTCTTGGAGAGATGTAATGCTACTACTAGATCCAGCTTTAAATTTAAATGAGAAAAATGAAGTCTTGGATGAAGCCGGAAAGTGGGGTGATTTTTGGTTCATGTCCAATACTGATAACAGCATGTCCTCTGAGGAAATGCACAGATACCCCATGAGAAGTCAGGCAGTTCCCTTTGAGGATCCCGAATGGGGCCCTGAGAAACAAGGTGACTGGTGGTGTAAACATTTTCTAACACGTATCCTGGAAAGTTTAAGTTGATCCAAGAAAAAAACCTATGAATTATTCTAAGTTGTCTATTGTTTATCGGGTACAAAGCAAAAGTCCCTCAGCCTTTCTTGAGAGGCTTAGGGAGGCAATGAGAAGACACACTTGGTTGACACCTGACTCCTTAGGGGACCAAATTATTTTAAAAGATAAATTTATCGTTCGTGTGGCCCCAGACATCTGAAGAAAACTGCAGAAATTGGCTCTAGCTCCAGATCAAAACTTGGAGAATCTTATTAAAATGGCCAAAGTGGTCTTTTATAGTCAAGATCAGGAGAAAGGGTAGGAAAGAGAGAGAAGGGATGAAAAACAGAATGACAGCTCTAGCAATGGCACTTTGACAAATGGGCCCATTCAAGGAAGAGGGAAGCCAGAGGAGCTAAGAACAAATGCTTCTAATGTGGTCAGACTGACCACTTCATGAGATTGCCCCTGGAAGCACCACCTATTGGGCAAGCCACCAGGCTCCTATCCAGAATGCAAAGGTGACCACTGGAGGGAATCCTGTCCTAGAGATGAAGGCCTCCTGGGACAGTGACCCCATAACCCCCAGAACTGGCCAGAGGGTACTTGGGGCAGTTTCTCATGGCTCCAGCTTGTGCCATCACCTGTCAAGAGCCTGGCATCTGCCTCATTGTGGAGGGCCAGGAGATAAAATTTCTTCGGGACACTGGATCACCCTTTTCTGTACTGCTCTCTAACCCTGGGGACAGAAATCTCCCAAATCTGTAACTATACAAGGGATGTCTGGAAAGCTGGTTATCAAATTCTTCTCTCAGCCTTTCTGTTGCAATTGGGGTGACTGGCTGTTCTCTCATGTCTTCCTAATCATGCCTGAAAGACCTGTTCCCCTTTTGGGGAGGGATATACTAACTAAAGTGGGAACAACCATTTACATGAATATTAGACAAGAACCTATAATATACCTTACTTTATTAGAGACAGAAATTAAACCAGAAGTTTGGCCTACCAAGGGAAAAGTGGGAAGAGCAAAATATGTTCAATCAGTCCAAATTAAGTTAAAAAATCCCACCACATATCTCAATCAAAAATAATACCCTTTAAAAGCAGAAGCTAAGAATGGACTAATGCACATAATACAGATTCTAAAGTGACAGAAATTATTGATACCTTCCAATAGTCCATGTAACACTCCTATTCTAGGAGTGCCAAAGCAAAACAGGACTTGGAGACTAGTCCAAGACCTCTGCATTATAAATGAAGCAGTCATTCCTCTCTATCCTATCATTCCCAATCTGTATACTTTATTACCTCAAATCCCTGAAAAAGCTGCCTGTTTCACAGTCGTAGGCTTAAAAAATGCCTTTTTCTGCACTCCTCTTCATGAGAATTCCCAGTACCTTTTTGCTTTTGAAGACCTCTCTGACTCCAACACCCAGCTTACATGAACTGTGTTACTTCAGGGATTTAGGGACAACCCTCACTTGTTTGGACAAGGTTTAGCCCAAGACTTGAGTTGTTTCTCATATCTCATAGTGACTATTGTTCAGTTTGTAGATGACATTCTTTTGGGAGCACCAGATGCAGAGGAATGCCACAAAGCTACTCAAGTTCTATTAAACTTTCTAGCTGATTATGGGTACAAAGTTTCCAAGGCTAAAGCCCAATTATGTGTGCCTAATGTGTACTATTTAAGTCTCTAACTTTCATAGGGAAAGAGAGTCTTGGTTAAAGAAAGAATAGAACCAATACTGGCTCACCTTACACCTTGAACTCTCAGACAGCTTCAAAGTTTCTGAGGAAATACAGACTTTTGCAGACTCTGGATTCCTGGATATATTGAAATAGCTAGATCACTCTATTCTTTAATTAAAAATGCTCAAAAGGACTGCCTGGTCACTCTAGAATGGGAACCCTGGGAAGATAAGACATTCTGACAGTTAAAAAATGCTCTTTTATAGGCTCCTGATTTAAGTCTTCTTACTGGACAACAATTTAGTCTGTACATTACAGAATGGACTGGAATTGCCATAGGAATTGCCTGTGGCCAAGGAATGGCCACACTGTCTGTGAGTTGTAGCAGCTGTGGCCCTCTTGACCTCAGAGGCAATTAAACTAACTTTCGGAAGAGACCTAATTATTTAAACTTGTCATGACCTTACTGGACTTTTAAATTCAAAAGGCAATCTTTAGCTATCATTAACTACCTTCTTATATATCAAGCCTTGTTATTAGAAGGGCTGGTGCTACACTTATGTACCTCTGCCACTTTGAATCCTGCCACTTTCCTCCCTAAATCCAATGAAGATATAGGGTATGACTGCCAAAAAATTATAGCTAGAGAAGACTTACAAGAAACCTCTCTACCTAATCCTGACATGATTTTGTATACAGATGGAACTTCTTTCATAGAACAAGGAACTCACAAAGCATGCTGTGCTTTAGTTACTCAGTATACTGTAGTTGCAATGGGGAGGTCTCTCCCTTCAGGAATCAGTGCACAATTAGCTGAGCTAATAGCTTTGACCTGTACCGTACAGACTGGGAGAGACAAATGAGTCAATATATACACTGACTCAAAATATGCTTTCCTCATTTTACGTGCCCATGCTGCCATTTGGAAGGAAAGACAATACTTAATTTCCAATGGCTCCCCTACAAAACATCATCATGAAATAGGTTATTACAAGCTGTTTATACTCCACAAGAAGCAGCAGTTACCAAAAAACCTTAGATGATATTTCTGAAGGTAACCAACTTGCCAATAAGGAGGCTAAAATGGCAGCACAGAAGGGAATAATTCCCCTTGTGGCATCCCTTATTTGGTAGGGACCACTTGAGAATCATGCACCTCAATAAACCCAAAAGGAAACGGAATAAGCTTTGTCCAGAGACTATTCACTACTTTCTTCAGGCTGACTACAAAATAGAAGGGGACTTTTGCTATTACTTAAAACTTTACATCAGTCTTTTCATTTGGCACTGAAAGTACCTATTAAATGGCTAAAGCTGTCTTTAATGGAAAAAACTTATTTAAAACTATAAAACAGATAATAAGGACTTATGATGTGTGTCAGAGAAACAATACTTTAAATCACCTTCTGGCTCCCCCAGGTATACAAAAACAAGGTAACTATTTTGGTGAAGATTGGCAAATAGACTTTACTCATCTCCCTAAGGTACATGATCTACAATATTTGATAGTATTTGTGGATACTTTTACTAATTGGGTTGAAGTGTTCCCTTGAAGGACAGAAAAGGCCCATGAGGTTGTGAAGGCTTTAGTACATGAAATTATCTCCAGGTTTGAACCCCCTTGGAGTTTGCAAAGTGATAATGGCCCAGCCTTCAAAGCAACTACTACACCAGGAGTACATAAAGCCCTTGGCATAAAATATCATCTACATTGTTCTTGGAGGCCCCAATCCTCTGGAAAGGTAGAGAAAATGAATGATAAAAATCAAAGAACAGTTATGAAAGCTAACTCAAGACACTCATCTCCCTTGGACTAAATTACTTTCCATTGTTCTCCTCAGAATAAGAAATTCACCTCAGAAACTCGGTTGTAGCCCATTTGAGTTATTATACCAAAGGCTCTTTTTAGCTAGTGATTTATTATTGTGTCTTCCAGAGATGATGTCATCAGGCCACAAACAGTAAAGATGATTCCAGCCTAAGGCCAGATTCTGAATCATCCTCCAGAGAAACCCTAGCTGCTCCCTTCTATCATTTACTGGTTCAGCAGGAAGCAGTTAGATTGAGTCTTTGTCCTTTTCCCCTAACAGCAGTTAGAGTTTCTATTTGGAGAGGGAGAATTGATAGAAGGTTCCCCCATTCAAGGCTGAACAGGGGACCCCAGATTTCCTAGGGTTGGGCAATTTCATGAGGGGAACACCCTGATCTTTTACCCTAAGCTGGAGGGACTGCATTCAATCATTTGTTGATAACACTCATTAACACTGAAAATGTGCTTCTATTTGCCAAGTCCTGGCCAAGTGTAATTCTCAAGATCTAATACCCCTAGATAAAGAGCCCATGTAGAGACTCCCCTCTTGGTCTTTCCTCTTGCCAGAAGCTCTGGTGCTTTTTACCTCTGTATTCCTTTCTAATAAAATCCTGTCTTACCTCTGATCTGTGGTCCATGGGTTCATTCCTCGAATCCCTGCGATTTAGGATCTACTGAAGAGAGAAATTCTAGTAACAATTCTATGTATAATTTTGACACATATTGTGGATTTGGGCTGTTAACTCATTTCTAAATTCATTTAAGCAGATTGGAAAAAAAACTGAAAAGGAAAGTATGCATTGGGGAAAAACTGATGATGTGATAAGATGATGCAACCTGTTTGGTGTTATAGAAAGTCACAAAACTGCACGTTTGGTTCACTGCAAATTCATGCTATGTAACCTCACTTGGGTTCTTAATGCTATTTGTCAATTCTTTTCTTTATTCATTGCTTGTTAAATTCTTATTGCATTGCTCATGGCAGCTGTTTTAGATTTTCTTTGCTTTTAACTTCCAATCTCAGCACTTCTCCTTCACTCTAAGCAGATGACCTCTGCTCCTTCTGGGGTGTCAGCCAATGTGAGCTCCAGCAGGTTTTCTCCCTCTGTTCTCAGTTCTCTCTGCTGCTGCTTTCCGTGACCTCACTTTTCTCCTGATCATTACTTATTTTTTTATTATCAGAGGAGTGAAATGTGTCTCTTTATAACAGAATTGTCATTTGTGCTATCTTTACCACTATTTTTTAACCTCTTCCATAAAATTGTTTAATCAATGATTTCTTTTCTCTCTCACATCAGCACCTTTCTGCCTTTTTACTGGATCTTTCTTTCTTTCTTTTTCTTTTTTTATAGACATTCTTAGGTCTCCCAGTCTTTGAAAACAGCTTATTTAGCTTTTTTTCAGGGATGTCTTATGCAGGCCAGCCTATGTTCTGATTGGTTGAGCTTCTGTTCTCACGTGTAGGTGCCCACACACATCATCTTTACACTCTTGCCTTAATACAGTCAACAACAACAACAACAACAAAAAAAAAATCCATGCCAAATTTAATCACCTCTTGGGCCTTCTGCTGTTTTAAGATCACTGTTTAATCTCCTTTAGGTTAACCATTTTATGTCCTAAAAGTATGGTCAGGCTAATTTGTTTGAGTTTCTTGTGGTTTTTGGATATTAGTCCTTCATCAGATATATAGTTTGTGAATATTTTCTCCTGTTCTATAGGTTTTCTATTTACTCTGATTATTTCTTTTGTTGTACATAAACTTTTTAGTTTATTTTAAGTCCCATTTGCTTATTTTTGTTGGATTTACTTTTGGGGTCTTAGTCACCACTTTTTTTGCCTTGGCCAATGTCCAGATGTGATTTTCCTATTTTATTCTATGATTTTTATAGTGTTAGTTCTTATTTCTACGTTGAGTTAATTTTTGTATATGGTGAGAGATAGGAGTCCAGTTTCATTTTTCTGCTTGTGGCTTTCCAATTTTCCCAGCACCACTTATTAAACTGAGGTTCTTTTCCCAGTTTATGCTTTTATCAGCTTTGTTGAAGATTAGTTTGCTACAGGTATGTGGGTTTATTTCTGGGTTCTCTATTCTGTTCCTTTGTGTTTCCACTTTTATACAAATAACCAAAAAACTTATGAAAAAATGCTCAACATTCCTAATGATCAGGGAAATGCAAATAAAAACCACAACAAGTTACCACTTTACCCCTCTCAGAATGGCCATTATTAAAAAGTAAAAAAATAACGGATGTTAGCATGGATGCACTGAAAAGGCAATTCTTGTTTTTCTTGGCAGGAATGTAAATTAATACAACCTCTACAGAAAATAGCGTGGATATTTTTCAAATAACTAAAAGCAAATCTACCATTCAATCCAAGCGTCTCACTGCTGGATATCTACCCAAAGGAAAAGATGTCATTTTATAAAAAAGACACCTGCACTGGTATGTTTACTGCAGCACAATTCACAACTACAAAGATACAGAACCAACTTACATGTCACCAACTGATAAATGGATAAGGAAAATGTGCTACACACACACACACACACACACACACACACACACACACATATCATGGAATTCTACTCAGGCATTAAAAAGAATGGAATAATTTCTTTTGCAGCAACTTGGATAGAACTGGAAGCCATTATTCTGAGGAAAGTAACCCAGGAAAAAACCCCAAATACCACATGGTCTTACTTTTAAGTGAGAGCTAAGCAGTGGGTATGTATGGTTATATTAAGTGACTTAGTAGAAATTGGGGACTCCAAAGAAGGAGGGTAGGAGGTGGGTGTGGAATGAAAAATTACCTATTGGGTGTTGTGAACTCTATTCAGGTGTACTATGCAATTCATTCATGTAACAAAAATCCACTTGTATCCCCTAAATCCACTTAAACAAAAAAAGGAAAAAGAAAAGAAAAAAGCGTGGTCTATATATGATGCCTTTACCTATTATGACTTATTCCTTCAGTCCCTGAAAGCTGCTTTCTCTTTTCACTGTTATTTTGAATCTGTTTTCAAGAAGAATCAATGAACTTCTAGTGCATAAATTAAGCCCATTTTATTAATAATAATATTCTCTTAATTCCCTAGAAGTTACCCCTTGATAACTAATGCATACGTCTTAGAAAGTGTTATTCTTTGGCACCTGTAAGAGTATTCCTTTCTTACCTCAGATGGTTCCTTCTCTGAAAATGTGGGTTAGTCTTTTTCCTCTCTGCTTCAAAGACTGATGTTCTCCAGAGTCATATCTCAGGCACTCTCTCTTCCTTCTCTCTTCATCTAATACTATACTCATCCATATTGTGTCTTTTCACCTTTAGTCTGACAGTTTACCCTTCCTTCCATCCCTCTTTTTCATAAAACACCCATTCTGTATTGTTAAGAGTCAAGTGGACATTTTCCCTTATAGTTCTTATATACATCTCAAACTCATCATGCTTAAAACTGAACTAATGACTCTTCTCTTCCAAAATGTATACTAACTCAATTCCTGAATTAAAAAAAAAAAAGAAACTCCATTTCTTCAGTAACGAAATCTCAGAGCCATCCTTGACTTGTTCCTTGTTGTTGTCTCCCATAGGCAATCAGTTCTCCCATGTGGAAAAATTTACCTTTGGTATATTTCTGGCATCTTTCCCTTTCTTTGCCTTCCCGCTGCTATCACCTTAGTTTTTGCCTTAAATCACTACATACTTAAGAAATGGGTGGTATTCTCTCTGTTGGTCTCATTTCTAACAGAGTCACCCTTCTTCAATATATTTTAACACCTACTCAAATCTTGTGTTCATAGTACTTCATTTCAGTTACATTATTTTGCTTCTCAATAATAATAGTTAGAAAATATGGACGGCCTTCTAGATATAAGGCACTGTTCTGAGAAACTTATGGTCTAAATGAATAGACTTAATTAATTTTCACAAGAATCTTATGTGGTAACTGGTATTATCACTTAACTATGGAGAACACTGAACCTTACACAGTTTAGCAACTCATCTGAGAACACACAGTACCTGAGATGTAATGCCTGGAATCCAAGGTTGCGCTCTTCCCAGAGCAGGATGTGTGGGGATAAAGGGGCAGCACCTAAGCTCTTTACCACTATATTGTAATGCCTTTTGTGAGTGACCGAGTAAAGTTCAGATTTACTAACTTGGCTCCAACTCTCTGTCCTCTATCTGCTTTTACTTTTCAGAGATAACGAACAAAACTAGTGTAATGTCTCTTCTGTTCTTCTCTTAATCCTCATACAGATGGACTGGGACTTTGAGCTGCATAATTCTGTTTACATGATTCTCCTGATTCTCATTATGCTTCTCTCCTTCCCACACCAAGCTGTAAGTCTTCAGTATAAAACCTTTCCATCACCTTTCAACGGTCACTTATGCACTACAGAGTCTACCTCACCCTCGAGTGACCCCTAGTCCCTGGCTAACAATTGTGCTTATTTTGTTTCAACTTATATTCCACTTATCATATGTTGGCTGATATCCAGAACATTGATATTTATGTGCTATCTCCTCTATTAGATTGTTATTTCAACACGTATTAAAGCCGTATTTAATAGTAGCAAAATGATTGACATGGGTCTGGTATATTTTCAGATTATCATTTTCAAAGATTCAGCTGAAGGAAGAGAAAGAAGCAGTAGCTCTCCCCCCAAACATCAAATGATCTCAGATGATGTTACAATTTCTGGTTTTTAGTTACTATTAAAAGGTCAAGTACTGTTACCACAAGAAGAGAGATTTTTCCCAGTAGCTCTGACTCAGAACAAACAGGAAGTATGGCACCAGGGATCTGGCATGAGAACCTGGTCTCGTGAAACTTCTGGTCCCAGGGCTTGAGCTTTTTCATACCTATTGCTAAATCTTTGCAAGTATATCCATCATTCCCTATTACTGAACTAATTGGAACTCTAGACTATTAGTTCCCAAACCATGTACAGATGAAAATGACCAAATGTCACAAGACTAAAATCTGTTGTAATTAAAAAAAAAAAGCTGCTGTAATGAAATCTTCCTGACAGAGCTGTCAGTTTTGTGAAGCGATGTGTTTGCGGGGACACGCACAGTAGGGTGATGAAGAAAGACGGCACTGAAATGTTATAGAGCTGTATCCCCCCTCGCAGCTATTCCAAACACAGACCTCTTTTGACTTTGGAAAAGTGATATAGTTGGAGGATGCAGTACATTTGGATCCAGTTTTTTGCTATTACCCTCAAGTCTAACTAAACTAAGCCAGAGGCTTCATGAAAATTCATATTGTTTTCTGATTTTATGATGGGTATGAACTTTCTAAAATAAATTCAGAAGTACACATATAGCAAAAGCTACCTACCTTGTAAGAGTTTAGGTTTGCTGATACTTATTCAAGCCTTAAATATCAAACCAAATTATTTGTCCTGCATCCATGCATGCACTCTTGGATTGAGGGTTCTTAGTTCTTCCCTTACTTCTGACTTTGAATCTGCAAAATGGGAAACTTTTACATGTTATGATTTGCAGGGCAATCCAGGAACCTGGAAGGTATCAGTAAATACTTCTTGGCTATACCATTTTAAGAAGTATAATGTCTATAAAACAGATAAGTAGAAAAACATGCTGTCAGAGGACATTTTGACAGTATATCCCAGACGTCCTCAAACTTTTTAAACAGGGGGCCAATTCACTTTCCCTCAGACTGCTGGAGGGCTGGACTATAGTTAAAAAAAAACAAAAAAAACTGTGAACAAACTCCTATGCACACTGCACATATCTTATTGTGAAGTAAAAAACAAAACGGGAACAAATACAATTCACACCGAAGCATGTGGCCCGCGGGCCGCAGTTTGAGGAACCCTTGTATATACTGTCAAAATCTTGCTTCCTAAACATAGGAATCAAGAGCTCCCTTCCTAATATTAAAGAATTCAGATGCCGTACCCTGGCCAGGTGCCTTTTCCTGAGATTTGAATTTTTCTCTGTGCTTGTGTTTTGATATTCTTCTAACCTAGAATTTTAGGTTCAAAGGCGTAATATGAAAGGAAAAGAAAAGTACAAATAAGGTTTGGAAGATTTCAGAGGAGGGGAAGATGAATTGTGGTGGAGATGAAAGTTAGAGAAGGCTTTATAAAAGAATCAAACTCAGGAGCAAGGAAGATGTGGGCTGATGGTATACTTTGAAGTTCCAACTCAGTGTCTGATAAAAGTACGTATTCAGTAAACTGAAGAGATAATGAGCATAATACTTTCCAAGAAGGTATTTCAGGCCAAGTTTAAGCACACATAAACCTACACACCTCATAAAACTTCTTTAGGCATTAGCCATTAGCCAAGAGAATATGTTTTTTGTCATCTACCAGCATAAAAATAGCACTTGTGTTTCGGTGCACACTCTGAAAAGGATTAAAATCTTCTAAAACGAATCCCCAAACTAAACTAAATTATCTATAAACCCCCTCCCCCCACTGAAACTCCTCCAAACTTTGTAAGGGCTTGTAAGTCAACATTATATTGCCTAAGAAAAACTTGCAAAGCATCTATTCTGGGTGAATTTTTTCCTACATCTTTCATTAAGATTGGTATATATTGTTTTCTAAACCAGTTCAAAGGACTATAATATTCAGTTTGTATTTTAAATTAATTGCGATTGAACTCAACAGAAATAAATGCCTTCCAAGTGAGGTCTGTGTCGAACTCCTTTAAAATACTTAAAGACACCACAGCATACTATACAGAATACAGTGACCAATAAGACAAAGGCTTTGTGTGTTTCCAGAGATTTACATCTTCAAATTTAAAAGGTTTTCTAGCGGTAGTCACCTTGAGGTCAACCTCCTTCAAGGTCACTGGATGCAGATTTGTTGTGGAAAAGTGACCAGAATGCTTCCTACTGACCTTGCTCACTGACTGCTGAGAGGCTGGGAGGACAAAGGTTGAGGGCAAACCTTGCTCCAGAGGTGACAAAAACACCTGTGTTCACGATTAAAATGAAGGGACAGAACAGAAGACTGAGCAAAAGGTTGAGAGTCCAGGAGAAATTAAACAGAAAGGTCAAGCTGCCAACGAACCCACAAAGCGGGTTTCACTGTTGCTTGTCAAGGTAGGTTTGGGAACTGAGCCAGTGAGTCTGAGGATATTTCTATTGGGCGCTTACTGTGCGACTTCTTTCTGGGTTGGGCACATGAGGTAAGAAACCACAGAAATCATTAAAAAAAAAAAAAAAGCGGAGGCTGCTGGGGTGGTTGGAAGCCGTTGGTGGTTGATGTGTGGCGGCGAGGTCGAGAAAGCCACGGGACCGAAGCGCCTGGGCCCCTGTTCCCGACGCCATTGATGGCAGAGGCCGAGTGAAGTCGGGGGCACCCAGGGCCAACCCTGGAGGTCATCGATGGCCGTGGGCTAATCTACCAGAGGAGGGGGTCGCAGCTGGGCGAGGCCAGGAGAAGATCTTCAGGGCCCTGGGTAGACGGCCAGCACCCGAGGAGAGGGCTTACTGCGCTGAGCAGCCCAGGATGCATAACGGGTTGAGGCCCAGGGATGCTGAGCCCGCACAAGTGGAAGTGACCCGATACGAGAATCTGAAACCCCTAACCCTTTCCATATGTGGGATGAAGAGCTGCAATTCTGCTGTCCACCAGCAGTAGGGCTCCGGAGACTGGAGAGGGGTGGCCAGACAGGACGCAACCGTGACCTGTCACGGGACTGGAGGAGCCTGGTGTGGGGAGGGCTTTATGCCTGCAGTGGAGATGGCAGCCCAGAGCCGAGACGGCTCAGAGCAAAGCCGAATTCCTGGAACCCACGAAGTGTAGCCAACGTCGCCTCACTTGGGACACATGTCATGGGTCAATCCGAGGGGACTGAAAGAAGAGGCGCTACTGGTGATTACCAGGCATTGTTCCCTGCTGAGTTTCTTCCCGGCATGTGACGGGCGCCCGCAGCTGCTCTGCTGACAGAGCTTCCCTCACACCTCCGACCCCAGGCACGCTGTAAAGCCAGAAGGTCAGACCTCAGTGCGTTTAGCTACTGCTTTTGATGTGCTGAGGGTTTTTTTTCTTAATAAAATCATAGCTGTGTACATTAATGCAATCATGGGGTACAATGTGCTGGTTTTATATACAATTTGAAATGTTTTCATCAAACTGGTTAACATAGCCTTCATGGCATTTTCTTCGTTATTGTGTTAAGACCCTTATATTCTGCATTTAGTAAGTTTCACCTGTACCCTTCTAAGATGCACCGTAGGTGTGGACCCACCAAATTACCCTCCTTCCACCCATCCTCCCCCCTCCCCTCCCTTGCCCCTTTACCCATATTCCTGTGCTATAATTGGGTTATAGCCTTCATGTGAAGGCTATAAATTAGCTTCCTAGTAGGGCTGAGTACATTGGATACTTTTTCTTCCATTCTTGAGATACTTTGCTAAGAAGAATATGTTCCAGCTCCATCCATGTGAACATGAAAGAGGTAAAGTCTCCATCTTTTTTTAAGGCTGCATAATATTCCATGATGTACATATTCCAAAATTTATTGATCCATTTGTGGGTCAATGGGCACTTGTGTTGAGGTTTTTGTTTCTGTGTCTCGGCTATGTCTGTCTTCTATCTCGTGTTCTGTGAGTTAGTTTGTAGCAATGAAATACTGATTGTTC
>CAUYRH010137506.1:0-22245 GCA_963574655.1 Perodicticus potto | reverse complement strand
CTTCCTTCCTTCTCTCTCTCTCTGGTCTCCCTTTCCCCACCCATTAATTGTCCTCATATCAGAATTGAGTACATAGGATTCTTGCTTCTCCATTCTTATGAGGCTTTACTGAGAAGAATATTTTGCTGGCACTTCATAGCTGTAGCTTCCAACACATTGCACCCCATGAATGCATTAATGTACACAGCTATGATTTGATAAAAAAAATTAATAACTATGTGGGCTCTTTCCGAAACCATTAGATTCAGAATCGTCCACTGATGCTATGGCGTACAGGAAAATACTCTAAGGGGAATAGTCTAGTATAATTATTTTTTTAATTTAGAGTATGGAAGAGAATATGAATTGGAAACAAATTTCTAACCAACATTTTTAAAATGGTTCAAGTGTGAGTCTTCTAAATTTACTTTATTAAAGTAATAGCATAAAATCTTAATTTTCTAGATATGTACTATTTAAAACCGAAATAGACTTTGCAGATAAATTGTGTGCAATGAAGAAACTTATATTTCAAATATAAAAGTAATAGTTTCATTCCCACTTGATTCTGGAAAACTCCCAAAAGTCAACTAAACAAAACAGACTTGTCTAGGAAACATAGCAAAGGAGAGTATCTCTTCACAATGAGCTGGTTACTCAGAACAATACAATTATCTGTTAGAAGGCTCCAGAATGCAGGGTCTGCTCAGACCTGGGATATCTTTGCACATCTTCATTTTCTGTGTGGTATTTTCACTAGACCAATTCTGAAACAGCTAACGTAGCTAGGCAATCCCTGAAATAAACAACTGCTATAGCTACAGGTGAATTTAGATAAGGGTTATAAAAAATGTGAAAATATATCATCAATTTGGCAAAATGCTAGTTATTGATTAGTTATTGATTTTTTTTTTTTGTGGTAGAGTCTCACTCTGTCACCCAGAGTAGAGTGCAGTGGCATCATCATAGCCCACAGCAACATCAAATTCTTGGGCTTAAGTGATCATCTTGCCTCAGCCTCCCAAGTAGCTGGGACTACAGGCTATGCCACTACACCCAGCTAGATTTTCTGTTTTTAGTAGAGACGGGGTCTAGCTCTTGTTCAGGCTGGTCTAGAACTCCTGAGCTCAAGCAATCCACCCACCTTGGCCTCCCAGAGTACTAGGATTACAGTGTGAGTCTCCTCGCCCAGCCTTAGTTATTGAGTTTTTTACGCATGTGGTGTGTGAATGGAGATAATATCCTTATGCTTGTTATGGTCATGCAGTCTGTCACTTGCTTTGACATACTCTGGAGAGCCGGAGACAGTGTTAGATACACACTAAGAGCCAAGATTTTAACAAGGGGAGAGACACCTGAGAATCTGTTTTCAAAGGAAAAGTACATGTGCGTGCGTGCACACACTTTCTTGTACATTAGTCCCCTGGCACAAAAAAAGAAAAGAAAAAAGCTAATGCAGAAAAGGAATATTATACTTTGAGGCTACAAGCTATTGTGGAGAGCAAGAATTGAATAAAGTAGACTTGGCATTAACATTACTCAAAACCTCCCACCTTTAAAGCACACAAAATTCACTATTAGTTACCCTTGTAGACCTACAAGGATAAAATCTTCAGAAGCAAGAGTTTACAGTGCACAAAGTCTAAGCATGTGATTTATTTACCTTGCATGACTCTCATGCAGACCTGCTTGATGTGCTGATCCGTGGGTGCTCGGCCCTGGGACAGAAGAGGAAAAAGGCAGCTTATACACAGAACCACAAAGAGAGCATTGTTAGACTGGAAACCGACAGACTCTCTGTGGGGAGCTGCAGGTGGCTGGATTTACAGCAAAAGAACTGCGGCTGAGGACCTGACGTCCAGTCTGGCCCACGGCTGTGGGGTGGCATCTGCAAAGGGAAACCCCAGGACTGCCCACCACTCACCGGAGGGCCCTGCACGCCAGGCAGGCCAGTGGCACCTTGTTCTCCCTGCACGCCTCGGGGTCCAGGTGGTCCTTGGGGCCCTTCTACTCCAGGAAGCCCCCGAACTCCTTCGGGTCCTCTCAAGCCAGGCTCCCCAGGGTTACCCACCTGGAAAAAATAGTGCCCTATAAAACCAGAGCGAAGCACAAGCCGTGTGCCTCTTACAATTAATACAAACCCTTCCCATGATATTTGGGGTTTCCTACCTTCTATCTATCTCCTAACGAATGTTCCTTCAGAGGTTACAAATCCTTCACCTTCACCACAAGGTGAAGACACATAATGTCACAGAACAACTCGCCAGTCTCTTAGAATTCCAGTTCAAGTAAACTTTTACAATCTTTTTTTCTGGTGTAGTTCATGGGGCTAATACATTCTAAAAGTCACGCTCTTTCTCCTGTGAGCCACTTCCTTCCCAGCAAGTTAGTTTTTAACAGGACTTGTTGCCATTGTCTAGCCACACAAAGGCCAGTGAGTTCCTACAAGATACGTTACTTCGCACATCACCAATGCAGCAAGAATAAAAGAAAGATATTTCCAAAAAGATAAGGTATTTAGCCTTTATAACGTTTTTTGGAAAGTACTCAGATGACAATTGTATCCAGGAATTATAAAATGCTAACACGAATGAAATCAATGCACTTAAAATGCCACATTGAAAATGCTGAATTTAAAATATATGACCCCCAAAAAGTAAGTTCACAATTTCTCTAAGCATTAAGGAAGTTAAAAATCTAAATATTAAAGATGTTAAAAAGAAACCACTTGCTTCCCTAGCACGAAAGGAAATAGAAGTTCGCTTTTTTTTTTCTGAAAGCAGAACACTAAAAGCATTTAAAAGAATCTTCATCTACAATAACTGCTTTAACAGAAACTAAATTAATTCACACTTTTTGTTAAACTAAAAAAATCGTTAAGTTCCTCCGGTAGAATTTGTGGTAGACAAACTCCAATGTTCTGCTGCTCAGAATAAGAATGAGAAGATAAAAGAACAGGAGGCACCGAGGGAATGCGAGTGTTCAAGATATGAATGTTTATAAAGCAATTTAATCCTGCTTCTTTTTCATATGCAACATTTATCTAGAAAAAGCTAACTCTTTCAAACACTCCAATGCTTTAAACTGAAGGTGATAAAGCAATGCTTTCACCAGATACATCCAAATAAAGATCAGCTAATATGCTTTTTCCAATCTCCATGCAAAAAAAAAAAAAAAAAATTGAAATTTGTCTCAGTCAACTTTCCAAAATTGCTTCTACAAAGAAATTATACTTTAGAAGACTACCCGAAACACAGGGGCAACAAGGCTGCAAAATCGTCAGGTAATCGAGTCACGTAACTGAGGGTGCAAAACTAACAACTTCTAAAACAACCCCAAAAAGAGACAAAATGAACTTAGAAATGCAGAAGATAAAGGAGACCAAATTTAAGTACACTATCTTGCTGACGATGGCTGAAATATTGCTGCAATAAGGGACAAGAACGTGATAAAGAGATTAAGGGACAGTATAGCCAGGACATCACAAGCAACCCGGATCTTTAGGAAAAAGGGCCTCAGTTGAGGAGTGGTGTACTAAAGTAAAAATCAGGTTACAGATATCTCCTCAACAAGTTTTCCTTGCTGAAATCAACAAGGAAAGTGAAAGTCCCCTGATTCTGAGACCCTGTGCATCAAGGTCATCAGTATTACCTGGGCAACATCAGGTAAGGCATGGCAGAGAAGGAGGTGATGAATCAAGGCCTAATTTCCAATCTTCTATCCAAATTTGAATGAAATTAACTCATGTTGACCCGTGCATGCTTCATCCACTTTGCCTCTTTCTATGGCTTGAATTGAACTGAGTATTTCTAGATAGTGACGTAGGATTTCTATTACCAAACTCTTTCAAGTTTACTCTATTTTTTTCGATTCTCAAGCATTTCTGTCAAAGATTCTTAGGCAGAAAATTGTTACTCGAGATTTGAAACATGGTGTTCAGAGATGTGGTGTGCAAAAGACCACAGCTGGGTGCTGGAACCAAGTCTGGGTGGCTCCTCCTGAAGAAAGTGGGGCCAGGAACAGATCTAAATCCTTAAGCAGGAGGGATCTAATCTAAGCAAAGAGGAAGAGTGTTTCAGGCTGGGGAAATGGAACAGGTGTTGAACAGCATGGCATGTAAAAAGAACCAAAAGGGGTGAATTTCCAGAGACAGAGGTGATAAGGTTGGTGAAGCAAAGGATACGTCATTGAAGGCTTTGGATACCTCACCAAGAATCTGACATTATTCTATAAAATCATATTCTTGAAGAGTTTCAAGCAAAGGAGGGATGCACAGTGGATTTTATCTTTTTTTAAATCTGGGTTACGTTGGCTGCCATGAGGATGACATATTGGACAGGAACAGAGAGGAGTGTGGAAGATTCCAAAAAGAAGAAGGACTTGGAAATTCACTGGGAGTTGGTGACAGTGGCATTTGACATTGAGGTGTAAGCTTTGTCTTTGCCCTTTTTACTTCCTTAAGTTTCTGGTGGTGTTAGATGTGCGTTCCTTTCAAATCAGCAAGTTGTCCCAGGTTTCCTACCAATTGGCTCTATAATTCTGAATATAATCTAACGTCTGAGGACATCAGTTTAGTTTCTGTAAAATGACAAAAAGTGAACAGAAGATCATTTTCTATTTCTAATAACCCTCTGCTATGTTTTCTTATGCATTATGCCTCTATCTTACTTCCCCATCTAGAATACACAGGAGATTAAGAAAAATCACTGAAACATTTTGCAATGGTATAATTGCCAGTGAAATTCAATTATACTCTCTTCACCACAAAGCACAAGTCACTTCTTTAAAAATGACTCATTTGGGGGGGAAATTAGAGTATTATTACCATGTAAGACTCACGGAACCATTTATAATATGAAAAAGCACTAACTTCAGAATGGTTAGTTCAAAAGGTAGATCCATTTACACCATTGTAAGATTTTTTTTCTATTAGATTAATCTATTACCTGAAGAATAAATTTAGACATTTATTTCTGTGGAGATAAGTCCCTTACAAATTGAATTATATAGAATGATTTCATAAAGCAGGATACTACATTTTATACAGCTTTATTGATATTTTTAATTTTTTTATACCATTACTGTTCATTATACTTACAGATCCCTTCGGGCCAGGTAATCCTTCATCTCCCTAAATCAATAAAACAAAATTATATTAGAATAATGTATTCACATCTGATAGCTTCCAAAAAGCATCAAAAAGTTATTGTGTTGATAAAATATGAACATATTAACCCTGGCATTGCAGAAAAATACTGGACTCAAAATATGGATTCTGGTCCCAGTTCTGCTACTTAACCCATGACCCTCTCTGTAAGCAATGTAACCTCCCAGCCTTTGGCTAACTTATCTATTAGATAATAGGTTTGAATCAGAGCTCTCCAATGTTCTGTCCAAATCTAAAAGGCTAAGCTTTGAGAATTAAAATGTGTAAATCAAAAGATATTAAAATAGTATTGTTATTGTTTCATATCTCAATATTTTAAAATTTATCCCAAAAAGTCTATCAAACCAAGTACACATGCTTTCATGCTTAAAAAAAAACCTTGACAATCTCCCACCACTAATTCTAGACCTAATTTCCAGCTCCAGTATTAATACAGCCACTATAAAACACAATGATTTAAAAGATCCTCTTAGCCCATACAATGAAAAACTTCAAATGAAAATAAAACAGAGCAATCCTCTTGCGAATTTACTAATAGTTGGGAAGCTTTGCCTAATTTAGATGTTACATTTGTATTAACTCTGAATCCTGAAAATCTGAATAAAACAACATTACTAGAATTCTTTTTCCTGCACTAAAAGCTCTCTAAAACTATTCATAGGAAATCTATTACCTTGACCCCAAAGGACCAGAACGTTAGTTTCTACATTCGGTCATGTTAGTTTGCAGCACAATTACAATGATGAGTCAGCAAACCAATCAGTTCCAGCAGTGACGATAACATTATTCTCATTTTTATTGCTTTCCTGGAGATTTACCAGTGACATCTACTGGAGTCTGAGGTCACTGCGTTGAAGGGTTTCAGACTAAAGAGAATATTCTCAGCCAGACTGTTGAGCCACAGCTGTCTAACTTTAGTTTTGTTTTCACGATACGCACTATTTATAGACTTTATATAGTTATATAAGAATCATCTCAAATGTTCGCAAAGCCACAAAGGGATTCACCAGCTATAAAGGCGCACTTGTTCCCTAAAAGTTTAAAAGCGGGTCTGTTATTTTCAGGATGTTCCTCTCTAATTTATTTGATCTTGTTTGGAAGATAACAGTGTCAGAAGAAAGAAAAACAATACATTAATATTATGCGGTAGAACCTCTGTTAAGTTGACCACTCAAGGGACTGTAACAAACTGGTCAACATAGAAGGAACTTGACCTCCTGGACTGATAAATACATGAGATACATGTCCAGCCTATGAAAATCAGGTCACCTTAGGGTGGTGGTCAACGTAAGGAGGTGGTCAACTAGGGAGGTTCTACTGTATTATGCTTCTAATATAATTCAAAAATCAGTAAGGCTCCATCATTAATCAGAATAAAAAACTTACAAGTTCACCCCTTCCTCCTGCTTCGCCTTCTTCACCCGAGGCACCCTAAAAGTAAATCAAAGATCAAATTTTTTAAATTCTTAGTCTCATGGCTCAATTTTTAACCATTCAACCATTCATAAGTGTCCACAGTGTTCCCAGGATCATGAAGAAATACAAAAATGCTCTCAGCTGCTTCCCTAGTCCGAATACAGGCCAAAAGGTAAGGTTGAGTTTCAGCTAAAATGAAGGATTCATGACTATATCTAGCAATTTTATAAGTAGGTTCCCATTAGAAGAGAGCTCTTTTTTTTTTTTTTAGAGACAGAGTCTCACTCTGTCACCCTTGGCAGAGTGCTGTGGCATCACAACTCACAGCAACTTCCAGCTCCTGGGCTCAGGTGATTCTCTTGCCTTTAGCCTCCCAAGTAGCTGGGACTACAGGCGCCCACCACAACACCCAGCTATTTTTTATTGCAGTTTGGCTGGGGCCAAGTTCGAACCCACCATCCTGAGTATGTGGGGCCGGCATCCTACTCACTGGGCCACAGGTGCCGCCCAGAAGAGAGCTCTTAGAGTAGAAAAAGGAACCTAGGGAAAAGACTGAGTCTAATTTACATGTGCAGTTTACTTGAGGAGGTCTTGATCAAGAAAAACTGAAAACATTCCAATATGGGTATAGAAGGCTCCATCTGTTAACCGGAGAGACAGGACCCCTCTCTTCAAAGGAAGGATGGTGTGTAGTCCTGGAGGCAGAGCTACCATTGACTCCAGCTTATTAAAATAGTAGATACGGCCGCAGACCAACGTCACCTTTAGGCGTCACTCACTGTGAAGCACTTTGGTAGGATCCATGGTTTTAATCACTCCTATAAACCAGCCAGTCCCCCCACTTGAGAAGTGGCACCATGAAACCCTGCATTTCACACTAATCAAATAACAGCACATACCTGTTCACCCTTTGGACCGGGCTCACCAACTACACCCTGTAAAGAATAAAATATGGTACTTTTTCAGTACTTTGAGCTTTCTGTATAATTTTCAATGCACCTGCTCCCCTTATTGAGGTTGTGGCAAACACAAGTCTCAGTAATGAGAAGGGAAAGAATTTCCCCCACTTCTCACCACCCAGAAAGAATCAGCAAGACCTGGAGAAACTGACGACATCCACATAAAATATTAGCAGGAATGTACATTTAGGACTCAATGGAAAACGTGATTACGACTGAAATTTTTACTTTACATAGTTTGCTTTTCGTCTGTTTTCCCTTCTTAGTCTCAACACCAAGTAATTTAAAATACCCTTCTTGACAGCTACTTATGGTATATTCTAGAAAAGTTCTCCACTGGGCCAAAAGCAAGTGTGGTTTCTTAACATAGTAGAAATCACCCTTCCAAAATAACTTTCTAGAGTGCTGGATGTCTTACCCTGTCACCTTTCATTCCAGGAAGTCCAGAAGGCCCAGGCAAGCCTGGGAGGCCAGGGTTACCGAGAGGACCCTAAAAAAGCAAACACAAAGTCCCCAGAGTCACTGTCATCATCACACTTGAAGCACAGAAACCAGACACGATCTGGGATGTGTTGACTCATGTGTCTACAATAAACGTGCTATTTCGGTTTAACTCTGCTCCTGCAGTTTGCCTGGAAAGAGGGTCCCTGCCCAGCCTCCAGCCTCCTCTGAGCTCCTCACTGCCCTCTGAGTCCTTTCCAACAGTGGATTCTTTCAGCCAAGCCCTTGCAACGGGCGCTGCTGCGTCTTGCTGTGTACACAAGCATTGCCAAGAAGGAAAAAGGCAGCATTCATGCTCAGGTCTCTGCAATTCCAAGAACAACCAAAGGCCAAATGTAGCCCTTTGTGTCTCTCCCAATTTTAGAATATAGCTGCAGACCGCGTGGATGTACACTAGTATGCTCTGAGGGGATCCCAGATACAATCTCAAATTCCACAGTTACATTTTCACACATTCACATAACAACAGAAATCTAGTATGACTAGATTGCAAATTGTTTTTTTTTTTCCACCTCTTGCTCATTTTAAAAACTGTATGGTGTTTCCTAGAAAGCAAATAAATGAAACACGACTTACCAGTTTACCTGGCAGGCCTGGGGGTCCTGCGGGTCCTACTTCTCCTCTATTGCCCTGTGAAAACACCAGCACCATCATCAAATGGATCTTTTGCCAAAATTCTAATTCTTAATTACAATGTAATAAAAATAACACCCTATTTAGGTTTTGTTTAAATCTAAAAGTCATCAAAGTATTCTCCCCACCCCACTGCTGAAGGCAGGGGCCATCAACTCAGGGCCCTCAGCAGCCTCTGTGTTCATCTCTCAGTAAATGTTCTCATGCTGTTTATTGTGATTACAAATCAGGAGACGTAATACCTACCACCTGAGGATCACATGACAATTAGTAATTTTCAGCATTCAAAGCACATTCTAATTTACGTTATAGTTGCTTTTATGTATGTCTTATCCCCTCACGTGGATTACGTATTCTTAAGGTACAGGTATATATTATATTAATTTGGAAATCTGCACAGTACCTAGTACACAGCATGAATTTGGGGGTCTACAGAGCATTTTATAGCAACATCTGGCAAATGATCTTAAACCACAAAAGAACGAAAAAAGAAACACAGGATAGAGATGTTTGCCTTTAAATTACTACAGCAACTTCAAAAAGACGCCGATGGTAGAAATTTATAAACTTTCCGAAGTAAATTTTTTTTATTTTACTCATTCTTGTTCTAAACATATCTTAAAGGATTAAATGAACTTTTTAATATACAATTTATAATAAAGACACACCAAAAGCAAAAGTAATTTTTATCTTGTCAGCCAATTTCAATTTTTTATTTGAAACTTTAAGCTTTTTGAATCTATTAAGAACCGGAGACACAAGAACTTTTCAACTTTTTTCACTGAGAACTTCATTTTGTGCAGTCTGATAAAAGCTCATTTTATTTCCAGTTTCCAGTGTGTGTTCAACTAAGCTGAACGCAAACATTATTGGATAAATAATCACACTTCCGAGAAGATATATACAAAAATGAAAGCAGTCATTTGAGTTAGTTTTGCTTTAAAATGACAATGACAACTCCATATTAATGCTGAAGGTTTATCAATGCTTCTGAGAAGAGTCTATTCTGACCCCTATGCTATTTGTGCATCTTTAAGTTTAACCAAGTGTCAAGATATATAAGCCTTCTGAATTTTCAATTTCTCAAAAAGGATTAAGAAATGTTTGCCAAATTACAACAGTCTCTAGCCATGAGTGATAATTTTGCAATTGTCATTTGAAAAGACTTTTAGGTGATTTAAACTAAATGGTCTCAAGTATTTTTCAGCAATTTTATATAAAGGAACTGTGTGATATAGGGGCTTGGGATGATACATTGGTCCTTGACTCTCACGAGCAGCTTGGAAGCCAGAGGCAGTGGCCTGTGAGGATGGAAAAGCTTTATGTCCAGATGAAAAGCAGCGCTGTGACAGTCTTCTATCCATCTATAAATACAAAGATTGGGTTCCGCCCCATTAATTTGGCCTAGAACTTCGAAGTTCAAGACACGTTTTCTTCCGTATAACTGCTCTGTTGGCATTTTCAAATAATTTCCCAATGTAATAATGATTAGGATCCAAAATGTCACTGAGCTAACGTGACATTAATTCACAGAATAATTAATAGCAATTGGTGAGGGGGGAGAATTAATAATATCAGATTTATAAGCTCATTTCTTGACATAACCCTAAGTATTCATTTCTAAATAAATGAGCCATTATACCATCTTATCCAGAATAAAGATGATTAATGCACCTTTTTTTCTCTTCCATAAGCCAAAGAGCTAAATTATAATAAATGATTCTATAACCTTTGATCTTTCTCTGGAAGGATTAATTATCTTCCCAGTCAATGACAAAGATGTTCTCTGCTAGAATCCCACTTCTCTCTTTTGTAAGGTCTTTTTACGGCTCATAAGTACTTCCTAATCACTGGTAGACCCTTGGTAATAGATATGAATGAACAGTTCAGCGTCCCGGTATAAGCAGCTCACTGGGCTCAACTTATGTACCCGTGAGGGTCCCACACATCTAGGACCAGGAGAAGGGTCAGTGAAAGTGTGGGCATTTACTGCTTAAAATTGCACAGACAGACAACATGTGGTTCTTCATTTTTGTTTCACTTCCATCTTATAAATCCTTGACCATTCTAAATGTAGCTATTTCTACAGAAATCCTCTCCATGTGAAAAACAGAATCATTTATTATCCAACAGTGACCAAACAGCTAAAACAAAGTATCACAGCAAGATTTTCCTGCTATTTTTGTGTCTTCTAAAAACAACGCATTTCATCCTCCCTCTCTAAGTCCTGGAATTTTATCTAACAAGCTAAGATGAACATGAGTATTCAAGATATAAATAATCATCTCTAAGAATATAGATTAACCTGAACACATGTTGCAGGGAGTGATTAACCTTGGCACTGGTAACCAGAGTGTGCTAAATACGCAATAAAACTCTTATGGCTCAACAGCTCTGGTGATAACCATATTCGGGATGTGAGCAAGAGAAGTGGGAAGAAGTATCTGTTCTTCCTGGTTGTTAGTATTTGCAACAATAATAGCTCTGATTTGTTAACAGGAACATCAAAAGAAACAGAACAAAGGCATAATTCTACCATTAAAAACGAAAGACTGTAATACTAGGCTCTATGTTTATCTTGGATGCAGTGTGCTACTGCACACTTCTCCAACAAGTTCAGACTCATCTGCCAACTCATCCTTATTTAAGGAGCTAATTAAGGCTTTTAAAAAGGTGCAAACCCTCTATCATCGATTTCCAACCTATGGTTATGCTTCAGAATCCCGGTACTTCTTTAGAAATGTGTTGCACTAGATGTTTTCCCCACCCCATCTCGCCATTTCCTATCTTTATTAAGCCTCCTACCCCTCTGATTCTAATTCTGGATGTCCGGGGTAAGACCTAGGAATCTCCTTGGGTTTACATTATATGTGCTTTTCTTAGAATTTGGCATGCAAACTTCAGCTAAAAAAAATCCTGTATTTTCCTTTCATGCGGGCCTGAAGGACTCAAATACAACTTGGACTTTTTTGAACAAACACAAACAATGTAACCTAATTGTATGTGCCCTTATATTAATCTGAAATTTTTTTAAAAATCCTGTAAAACTATGACTTGAACTCCTGAGGCATGTGAGGGTGGAGATGAAAACATAGAAATGCTGAGGCCAATTGCCAAATTTGAAGCTGACTGTACCATGGACCAACTAATAAATTCTAACAGGCAACTTAACCTCTTTACACCTGTTTCCTTACCTATCAAATGAAAATAGAAAGAGTACCTGTCTCAAACGGATTTTTTTCCAGGATTCTATTAGTTAAGAAACACATCACTTAGAACAGTGCCTGGTTCTTAGTGAGCACAATGAAAATTTTAGTTATTGTTATTTATTTTAAGAGATATTCTCGCTCTGTTACCCAGGCTGGAGTGCTATGGTGTGATCATAGCTCACTGCAACCTCAAATTCCTGGGCTCAAGCGATTCACCCCAGGAGCTGCCATGCCCTGCTAGTTTTTTTAATTTTTGTAGAGATAGGGTCTTGCTATGTTGCTCAGGCTGGCTTCAAACACCTAGCCTCAAGTGATCCTCTAGCCTTAGCCTCTCAAAGTTCTAGATTACAGACATAAGACACCACACATGGCCTATACGTTTAGTTTTATTGGTTTGATATTTTCCTCCTTTATATCTGTTCTCAGGCAAAATGACTAGGTTGCCTAATAAGTACATAATTCATGCCCCGTTGGGAAAGGAGAAAATCTGACTATCACCAGTTTCTACTATCATATTTCTATTTATTGCACCAGCACATAACATTATGTATTATTGTTTCATAATGAAGTAGTGTATTTTATTTGTTGTTGTTGCAGTTTGGCTGGGGCCGGGTTTGAACCTGCCACCCTCAGTATGTGGGGCCAGCGCCCTACCCCCTGAGCCACAGGCACCACACGTTGATTTTATTTTTAAAAGGAAGTTTCAGGGAGAAAAATCGCTTTCCTCCTATCTGCTCTCTCTGACCTATGAGCAGACTTTTAGGAGATGAGTCTGGGGCAGTTATTAAGCTACTGATTCTTGCCTTCAAATGCATCCTTCTAGGAGTTCATTCAGTGTTTCCATGCCGAAATTGACCCTCCTCCAGGCCTGCAAAACACACAGCCTCCCTCTCCAAGGCAGGCCCCACCCCTGCCTTTCTCATGAGGTCTGAGTTGCCCGCCAGTGGATGCAAACTGTCTGTATCTGCAGCTCCCAGGCTTCCTACACTCTCAAATAGCTCACATTTTGCCATTAGCAATTCTTTACCAACATCAGCTCAATTATTCTTTTTAGCTTGTGTGGCAGCCCTGTCTTCCTCTATTTCAGGTCAACTAGGGCTCACTGTCTCTCCTGAAAGGTGTTTGCCTTTCCTTAGATCTCAAACAAGTTGGATGCCCTTTGACTTTAGCCCTCTGTAGGGTTCAAAAAAATAATGACTTCATAAATAATCCAGCTTTTTCTCATAGGTAGGAGCAGATTTTTAGGATGGGGGCCTCTTTCTTACATTTTTCATCTTAAGTAACAGATGTCTGGAATTCCTGGCCTCAAGCAATCCTCCTGCCTCAGTCTCATGAGTAGCTGAGACAACAGGGGCACCCCACCATGCCAGGCTAATTTCACTGCAGAGACAGGGTCTCACCATATTGCTTAGGTTGGTCTTGAACTCCTGGCCTCAGGCAATCCCCTTGTGTTGACCTCCCAAAATGCTGGGATTACAGGTGTGAGCACCACACCTGTCCAAGTTATTTTTATCTGAGGTAATTGCTAAAGAAATCAGTCAAAATTATGTTTTTTAACCCAATGATTAATTACATGTTGTTTGTCTTTCAAATCCCCGAAGTTGCGTTTGGGAAAAAGTCAGTCTTCACATGTCTCCAGTTCCTGGTGACCCCACTGATCACCATGCAGACAGCCTGCTTTGTAAACAAGTGCTGGGTGCTACCCTGTAAAAATCATTTCCATAAATACCCAGCGACACCTAATTCAATTTGAAGCTTTCCCTTTTAAAATGGAACTGCTAAACTTTTCAAAGATTACAGAAAAATTAGACAATTTAATTATACTAATGTTGCTAAAACTATTTCATCAAAAAAAAAAAAAAAAGATTCCATTCCATTGCACTCTATCATGTAACGGTTGTTGTATCTTTCCAACCACTCAAAATGCTAACTGGCTGAAGCATGAACACTGTCTTTAGTAGCCCACCAATTTTAGAAGTGAGAAATTATAGCTCACTATACTTTGTCTGAACTGTATCCTAAGTAGCTCTCTCTGGCCAAAAGGATGTTGTTTAACTCAAGAGATCGATTATGATTTCTATAGATCACTGCTTTTCCAAACCCACTTTCATATTAACATTCAAAGTTCATATTAGTTCTACTATAATGGTAACTTTTAGATTTGCCAGAAAGTTCTTTTCAATCTCCTTACATTTATTTCTCCCTAGTATAAGTTAATGTATTCCCCTCACACGGAGGCAGAAAAAAGGTTTTGTTTGAACTATAACTACCACATACGTTGGCTTCACAAAATTTTTAGAGGTAACATGCTGGGGTCTAGGAGGGATGGAAGGGCAGCTTAGATCATTCAGGAACCTCTGCACTTGAGGCTGTTGGTGTCAGGGGTGGGGGCAGTGAGGGGATCCAGAGAAATGAGGGACCCCTCGGTACTACAGAGCACATCATTTTTAGAAAACTGGAGGAAGATCAGCATGGCACTCGCCCTAGTCAGGGCAATGAAAGAAGAGCAAATATAACCCACTCAGCAAAAGCCATGGCAAGTTCTGAGAAGCCAGGAGGACAGAAATGAATCAGGAGCCACAACATGGTGAGACCAAATCAGAGAAACAGAGGCCCAGGACGCTTGCCTGTTCTGAATCAAGAACCACCCAGCCCACGTTTAAACCAATGGGCGCATGATAGAGAAAGCCAGAAGCCTGGCCCCAGTAGGGAAGCTAGCTGCTCATCTGAAGTCACTGCAGAATCAAACAAACAAACAACAAGAACAAAAAAGCTTCTTTCGCTTTTGCAGTAGCATCAGCAAACAGTGGTGGAAATGGAAATTCAATTTCATTTCAAATATACAGGCTTCTAGGGCATGTTAGAAATATGTTCTCCTTCCTTCTACTCAGCTTGTTTTGAGATTTCAGGAAAACCCGACCAAACTTGTGAGGCACTTAAAAAGGTGTGAACTTATCTACAAAACTGAATTTAATGATGTAAAGTGAGAGAACAAATGTTATCTTTCAGTAAGTAGATTTGGTGTTACGACTCGGCTGCAGAACTATAATATGTATTACCTATCATGACATTTTTCTGAAAAATGTATAGCAGGTGAGAAATCAACTATTAACAAGAAACCCACATGACAGGATTTATTATGCCTCCCATTCAGTTCACTTCAAGAAATATCTATTGAGCACTAGCCCATGGCAGGTCCTGAGGAGACACGGAGATGCTTCAGATCTGCCCCTGCCTCCCTGCAGGTAGGGGCACAATGAGCTCAAGAGTTATAGAGTGCAGAACAAGGAAAGCTCACTTCTATCTGGGAGACAGGGCATCATTGGAGATGTTTTCATGGCAGAATTAACATTTCAGTCATGTCTAATGGCAGGATCTGTCCTGAAGGGAAGCAGGCAGGCTGAGAAGTACAGAGGGTGTCTGGAATTAGCATGAAGTCCAGCTTGACTCCAACTCAGGACCTGAGCAAAGCAGATGTGAAACAGGAAGCTAAGAGGTTAACAGATTTTATACTTTCTCTTATTGTTAGTGGAAATCCATTGAAGACTTTTAAACGGGGAAGAGAAGTGATCATGAAGCCATACTCTGTAAATACCCATCTAGGGGTGGGTACAGATGGGGGATACTCTCATTCCCCAGGGTTGTTGGAATTGTGTTTGGCATTTTATAATAGTTTGTCCCAATGACTATGGAGACACTGTTGATATTCTAGAGGGGAAAGTCACAGACATGAGACTTTACAATGCGCAAAAGTTCTAGTGAACAAAAAAGTAGCCCAGCCAAAAAACCAACAGAGCCCTGTTGGGAGATAGCAGTAGAAAAAGCCTGGAGCTGGGAAAGCAATTCAGGAGATGACACAATAATCCAGAAAGTACATAATGACCAGAGCCAGGATGGTGGGAGTGAGAATGGAAAAGAAAAGTCAAAGAAAAGAGATCTTGAAAAGAAGACTAAATCAGAGGTCCTACAGGAGATTGGAAATCTGATGGAGAATGCCACGACTTTGCGCCTCAGTGACAGAGATGATAGGAAAAATTTGACTTTTACTGAAATTCAAGAACAAAAGTGTGAAAATCGGGTTCAAAATTCTGCACTAGTATAACCTCCTATGATATGCCTCCTCTCACATAGGAGACAATACCCTTCCCCACCCTACCCCCTTCTGGGGTCCTGCCTCTGGTTCTTCATTGCTTTATACACGGCATGGCACTTAACTGGTGACAGGCCAGCCAGCACTCTCTGCTAGGTCGTGTTTTGTGTTCAGTGAGTGGTCCTCGCAATACTCTTCAACTATACAGTTTTCTGCTCTTTGAAGTGAACAGCAGATGTAACAGGGAGCACTCTGAAATTTCTAATCCCGCCACACAGCTACATCTTTTAGGACCAATCATATAGCATCTTCATTCTTTTAGAAATGTGATCTGGCTGCAACCTCATCACTTTGACAGCTAATTATGGAAAGTATTTTAATTAGAAATTCACAAGCTCCAAACAAAAGAGAAGGAAAGTATAAGCTAGGGGAGCAAGTGAGCAAGAAACATGAGGAGGAAGAGAAGCTGATTTATTTTAGCTGCAGAGAAACTTCAGGAAACCACCCGGTAGAGGTCAGTTGACAAATATCTGTGACAAGTGGGAAAACTCCACTTTCATGCCATAAGACACCTTGAATATTTTACTTTTCTCAAGTATGAAATACCCATCAAAGCTACAGTTACCAAAACTGCATGGTAGTGGACTAAAAAAGTAGATAAAATGATCCATGGAACAGAATGGAGAACCTGGAAATAAAGTCACATGATGACAACTAACTGACCTTTGACAAAGTACATAAAAACACACACTGGGGAAAGGTCACCCTATTCAATAATGGTGCTGGAAAAATAGGATAGCCATATGCAGAAGAACGAAATTAA
This sequence comes from Perodicticus potto, assembly GCA_963574655.1. Lineage (NCBI taxonomy): Eukaryota > Metazoa > Chordata > Mammalia > Primates > Lorisidae > Perodicticus > Perodicticus potto. Next base: position 5,468 of record CAUYRH010137506.1, on the reverse strand, counting down.
ACCACTATCTCTAGCCATATATAAAAATTAACTCAAGATGAATTAAAGATATAAAAAAGTTTGGGGGGAAATTTAGGAAAAACGCTTTTGGATATTAGCCTAGGCAAAGAATCTATAACTAATCCCCTAAAACAAATGCAACAAAAACAAAAATAAATAAATGAGACTTAATGAAACTAAAACTCTTCTGTTCAAGCAAAACAAATAATCAACAGAGTAAACAGAAAACCCACAGAATGGGAGCAAATGTTCATAAACTATGTTGACAAAAGACTAATATCCAGAATCTATAAGGAACTCAAACACTTCAATAAGAAAAATCAAACAAACAAATAACCTTATTACAAAGTGGGCGAAGAACATGAATGAACATTTTTTCAGAAGATGACATGCAAATGGCCAAAAAACATATCTAAAAAAGTTCAACTTCACTATCAGAGAAATGCAAATTAAAACCACAATGATATACCATCTTATACCAGTCAGAATGACCACTATTAAAAAGTTAAAAAACAACAGATGTTGGCAAGGATGCTTGGAAAGGGGAATGCTAATACACCATTGGGGGGGAATGTAAATTAGTACAACCTGCATGGAAACAGTATGAAGATTTCTCAAAGAACTGAAATGAGATCTGCTTTCAATCCATCAATTCCACTGCTGAGTATCTGCCCGAAGGAAGGAAATCATTACATCGAAAAGACACCTGCACTCCTGTGTTTATCACAGCACTAGTCACAGTGGCGAAGCTCAGGATTCACCTGTCTACTAACCAATGGTCAGGCAAAGGAAAAACATGTATACATTATGGAATGCCACTCAACCATAAAAGAAAATGAATTCATGTCTTTTGGATGTAACTGGAGGCCATTATCTTCAGTGAAATAATTCAGAAAAACAATCAAATACCACATGTTCTCACTTACAAGTGCTAAGTAAATTATGAAAACATGTGGACATAGAGAATGGAATAAGAGGTGCTGGAGGCTCAGAGGGCAAGAGGGTGGGACAACACGAGGGGAGTGTAGCACAAGAAATTACCTAACAGGTGCTACGTACACTGATCAGGTAAGGTTTACGCCAAAAGCCCAGAGTTTCCCACTATGCAATATATCATGTAACAAATCTGCACAGGTACCCCATACATCTATTAAAATACATAAGAGCCAAATTTAAGTGCATAATGTTTAATTTTCTGATCAGTGAGAAAATACCTGTGCTATGGCTTCTGTAAAACAGGCAAATTTACAAACTCACACTAAAAAGTGTCTGGCAGTTTCTCCAAATACAGAGTTACCATCCGGCAGTTCCTCTCCTCATATGCACGGGTCAACACCAAAACCCGCACAGAAATGTTCATAGCAACGTTATTCATAACGGTCAAAAACCAGAAATGATCCAACATTAGATGAATGGATCCATAAAATGTATTATATCCGCACAATTAAATATTATCCAAGAACAAAAGGAATGAAATACTGATACATTTTACAGTGAACCTTGAAATATCACACTAAGGGAGAGAAGCCAATCATTTTTTCAAAAACCCATATATTGTATGATTCCATTTTATGGAATTTCTACAGTCAGCAATCTACAGAGACAGAGAGTGGATTCGTGATTGTCCAGAGCCGAAGAGGTTAGGAGGAAACGTCGGATGACAGCAGATGGGTCCAGGATTTCTTGTGATGAAATGTCCTAAAATTGACTGTGGCGGTGTTTGCATAATTCTGCCAATATACTAAAAACCAGTAAATTATGCACATCAGCTAGATGAAATGACATAGTATGTGAATTATATCTCAATAAAGATTTTTAAATCACACGAAAATATTTCCTGCAACATGGGATAAAAGCAGAAAGGGTCATCATGCTTCTTTGATGCCCTGCCTTTTTGTTTCCATTTTCTGAAAAGAAGATAGATCGTGTATCTAAATAGCATTCCTGTTTCCTTGTGCATCTGGACCAGCACATGTTCAAACATCAGGCAGCATCCAGGAACGAGCGAATGAATGAATGAATGGACACACGGAGGGATGCCCAGAACAGTCCTGAGAAGGAGCATTGGAAGGCAGTATAGAAAAGCAGTACTCACAGGAAGCCCCCGGGGTCCTCGGGGTCCCACCTCTCCCGGAGGCCCCTGTTGGCCCTGTTAGGAGAAATGCAAGTAGAGAAAAAGTTAACAGCCCCTGGTCACAATGGGTTAGAACTTATGAAAAGGTGACACAACATCTTACCGGTTTGCCTGAATTTCCCAGCTGACCTGGCTTCCCTGGAGCACCTGTAGTCCCCTAAAGATAAAAGTGCAACATACACAGTAACTCAGACTGTTAGTAAGCAGAACTATTAAGCTGCCTCACCCAGACCAGGTGTTTCTTATATGTAAATAGCATGGATTTCTTGATTTCACACTGAGAATGTGGGAAGGTACAGGATCTCTTTCTTACTGGACACATCACAGTCCTTTACTCTTATTTTCTAGTCTGTAGCCATATCCTCGAACAGTGACCCATTTTGTACATTATTCACATTTTATCTCTTTTATTCTCAAGCAAAGCTACATTTCATCCCTTTAATTTTTCCACTGATTTTTTTAACTCCTTGCCCTCACGTTCTGTATAGAAATGCATAAGCAGGGGCTGATCGCTATGTGAACAAAACCACAAACGCTTTTCTTTTTTTTTTTTTTTTTAGTTTAAACTGAATCATCTTAATATTCACTGCCACAAGTAAGTTTTATGGCTTAATAATCGCTTCCTTATTTTAAAGTGGTAAGGAACAATAAAAATTTTATTTGTCTTATACTGGCAAAGAATGACATTTTCATAAAGGAAGTCTAATCAGCAACGCTTTGTCAAAGTATTCTTTCTACAGCTAGGGGAAAAAATTAGCATTTGAAGCCTTACAGCTTTTATTGTTTGATTTTTCCCTACTGCCAAATAAAAGGCAGTCTGGAAATACTAAAAATTGCAAACAAAATCTATTAGTAAAAGAATAAAGAAAAATATTAATTTAAATGTTTGAATCTTTTACCTTTTCACCGGCAACACCCTTGGCGCCAGGGATTCCGGGTACACCCTAAAAGAATGCACAGAACCTGGGTTTAATCACCTCGTCTGACAACCCGTGACATGCCAAGCCCACTGCCTACCGCCCAGTAGCTGAGGGAACCTGAAAACCTCAAAGCTTGAATGGGTGGGAGATGCTTCTTACTCCCCAAACTCCAGTTGCCTAAAACTACCCACCATTTAGAGGGCATTCCTTCATTGCATCTAGTTTGCTACAGCTGACTACCCTGAAAGCAAATCCTACCTCTAAATCAAAGTAAGTTTTTCAGATTGGAATCCAGTACCATCTTTAGGTCAATGCGAGCTCTAATGGGCAGGACAGAGGTTCTAGGAATGTAACATGGTTTCATGTACTGAACAGTAAAATGAGGACTCAGACTTTAAGGTAGAAAAATGGAACTAGAGGATGCTGAACCCGAAGGAATTTTAGGGCGTCCTAAAATTCTCTGACTATTTTAAAAGGTGTCAGATGTCATCATAGATTGAGGAGGGGAGGCCAATCCTTGATATTACCAAGTATCCTTTACTAACTTGAAACATTTAACTCTACAAAGCCAAGAATACTGGAGGTATAGCTCAGGGGTAGAGCCCTTGACTGCAAAAAGCCAAGAATACATATGGCACAAACCAAATGAGCCTCCAGACACATTAATACCATAGGGCGACACCAATTTGAATGATTCAAACTAGCATATAATCCCAAAATGATACATCTCGCATTGTTCCCTGAGCATACTCTTAGCTCTCCTGTGGCTCAACTCTGATAAACGAGAACTGCAGAACGTATTAAAAGTAGAACAAAGTATAGGACACTGGCCCAGAGCTCAGGGTTAATGAAAAAATATCTGTATATAAGGAAGCCTCAGTGAACTAAAGGAGAAAAGGGACACAAAACATAAAGTTAAAGCTTATTATGTATAATTATTACAGAAATAACTATTCAAATAAAAGGTATAAAATATAAACTATGAAAACATAAAAGCAAACTATCATATCTTCTCCAGAACTTACCACATGATGTAACATGTCTCTCCCCAAAATTCATGTTTTTAAAATAAGTATATAAATCAATAAACTGAACACATCAAATACTTACCGGTAACCCCTGCAATCCTGCATCACCAGGAGGCCCAGGTTTCCCTGGTTCACCCTGAAAAAAAGATTTCATACCCTTGAACCTGTATGAGTTACCATATTCCTTTCAAGAAAGAGAGGAGCATATCCTTGAACCTGATGAACTGCCGTATTTCTTTTAAGAAAGAGAGAAGCGTGGACCTCTAAGTAAAAAGAGTGGCCCAACAGCTGACCTTACATGCACTTTTATAACGTAAGTAATTTGGAGGAGGATCGGGGGACACAGGACACAAACTCAATCAAAATACACAATTTCATCCAGTCTATTTCATCAACAAGACAATTTTACTGAGTTCCTAAAACCAAGCAAATAAATAAACTATTCTAGTAAGTATTTATATTTGACACTTGATTGAAAAAAGTAAGAAGGAAAAAACCAAAGCTGGCTAAATGAATCTGGTAATTTAGTGATGGAAACGCTGTGCTGAGTTGGCCAGGGCAGACACAGCCTCATTCACCCTCTCACTAAATTACACAGCTACCTTTGTTCCAGGCATTCCAGGTATCCCGTCACGGCCGTCCACACCAGGCAAGCCCTAAAGATACACAAAGAAACACACTGTCTCTTGGGAAACCTTACAATCTTCTTCCCTTCGTTATTTTCTACAGTTTTATTGCAAGTCAATAGTGACTTGGAAAGATGTACTTGATGATGGCTGCTCTGGACTTACCGTGTCTCCTTTGGGCCCTGGGGAGCCAGGAAGTCCTCTAGGACCTTGAGCCCCCTGCAGGAGAGAAGAGAAAGGGCAGACGAGACACACTCAATTATCACAATAGTGAGGACAGGTCTAAGAGATAAGCAGAATCCCCAGGTGACCCTGTGGAGGAGGACGCTTGTAGACTAATTTGAACTCACTCTGTCTCCCTTGGGACCTGCTTCTCCTGGAGGCCCTCGCTGTCCTTGATCCCCCTGTATGAAAATTAAATGTTGTTAATATAAGCAAAAGGTACTTACTGATATACTTCTGAAAAATCAGAAACCATCACCCACATTATCCAACCATTGCTCTAAGAAATATTTTTATAAAAATGATGTTGTCTTAAAATCTGATATTGCAGGGGAGGGGGGAGGTTGGGCTGGAGGGAAGGTAATTGGTGGGACTACACCATATTAGAAGGGTACAGGTGAAACTTACTAAATGCAGAATACAAATGTCTTCATACAATAACTAAGAAAATGCCATGAAGGCTATGTTAAACAGTTTGATGAAAAGATTTCAGATTGTATATGAAACCAGCACATTGTACCCCTTGATTGCACTAATG
>CAUYRH010137505.1:0-25107 GCA_963574655.1 Perodicticus potto | reverse complement strand
ATCTGAATTTGCTAATTGTCTTTTTAGCAGTGTTAAGTTCCTGTTCTGCACTAAGACTAGACAACAGGGACACTATCTTTTTTGATGAGTGCAGTTAAAAGGGATGTCTTCAGCTCCTTGAGAAAGACAGATGTGGGCTGTAAACCTGCAATAAGCTTTGTCTCAAAAAAAAAAAAAAAGAAAGAAAAGAAAAGGAAAGAAAAGGAAAAAAAGGAGGTCAAGAGACTATAGTCGGGAAGAAGCCTGTCTAAAGTTTAGTCCAGCTGAGTGGAATGACAGGGTAGTTTTGGTCAGGTTACATATTGGCGTGTTTTTCAGAACCCATAGAAACTCTACTCCAGAAGGGGTGAATTTTCCTATAGGCAAATTGTAACTCAGTAAGCCTGACTTAAAAAAAAAATACATAACTGGGAAAGATGTCATTATTGGCATAAAACAAGAACACTAGAGTCATGATGCTATGTGTCGATGGAAAAATCCACACTCTAAAATAATATTATTAAGGTTTATTCTGAGTCAAATGGGAGAGACCACAGGCTGGGGGACAAATTCTCCAGAAGTCTTGAGAAAGTGCACCCCAGACAGCCAGATTTCAGTTTGATTTTATATATTTATAGGGACAGGAATTATAGGTAAAATCATACATCAATCAATAATTCATGGAAGGTGCACATTTGTTGGGACAGCTTAAAGAGAGACCTTATGGGTGGTGCCTGTGGCTCAGTGAGTATGGCGCCGGCCTCACATACTGAGGGTGGCGGGTTCAAACCCAGCCCTGACTGAATTGCAAAACAAACAAACAAAAATAGCCGCGCGTTGTGGTGGGCGCCTGTAGTCCCAGCTACACAGGAGGCTGAGGCTAGAGAATCGCCTAAGCCTAGGAGTTGGAGGTTGCTGTGAGCTGTGTGACGCCACAGCACTCTACCGAGGGCAATAATGTGAGACTCTGTCTCTACCAAAAAAAAAAAAAAAAAAAAAAGAAAGAAAGAAAAAAGAAAGGAAAGAAATAAGAGGGACCTTATAAGTCAAGGGTAGGTTTTATAAATTCTTTGGTTACATTTGGTTGAAAGAATTAAGTGCTGTCTGAAGACCTGGATTCAATTGAAAAGAAGGTTTGAGTGAAGATAAAGAGGTCTCTTATTTCTCATGTGAACTCTCCTGGAGTAAGGTGGAGAAGTAAACCACCTCATAGTGAGTTAGTAAAACCCCTTCAGCGAGATATTATCATTCGTAGGTGTGACTCACCAAGCCTCTTAGAAGGGAATTTGGGTGATATTAGAAAGAGTGGTGCTCAGTCCTCAAATAGCAAAAGTAAAAAAGTGAGGTAAGTGAGATTCCCCACCAGGAATGAGCCCTTTTCTTTTCTATGTGTAGAAAGCCCATCTAACATTTTTCATTAGTGACATGATATTATGTAAACTTGACGTATTCCCAGCTAGCAGGGCTCTGCTCAGAAACACAAAATAGAGTATAGTTGCTATATATAACGAAATATGTTTGCTTGCATATCTTTTTGCTTACTGAGGGGCTTAAAAAAAGAAGCTGTTACCCAGAGGTAGATATTTGATTAAAATCAATAAAATGTTATATCTAAATGCTATTCCCAAACTCACTATTGCCACTACTTCACAGCATTGAAGCAATCATCCTATTTTTTTTCACTAACATCTGATGTACATTTCAGTGGGTGTGAACTCGCTTTATTGAACGTTCTGGTTTCTCAGAATGCAATAGGACAATAGCAGAGAAAGAGATTTTCTGTTTGTTGTCTCCTATAATGTCGAATGCTCTATTTTAATTCCAGATCAGACAGCCTATTCTCCTGTGGTAGCGACAGAGGGCAAAATTCTCATTTTTACCATGGAGTAGAGGACAGGGAGTTTGGGAGTTTCTCCAGCCAATAGCGCACTTTATGTACGTTATTAACGGGATTCACAAGCATCCCTCTCCTACTTCAGTCACTTCATTGAAGATACAAAAGGCGGGTGGCGCCTGTTGCTCAGCGAGTAGGGCGCCGGCCCCATATCCTGAAGGTGGCGGGTTCAAACCTGGCCTCGGCCAAACTGGTCCTCGGCCAAACTGCAAACCAGAAAAATAGCCGGGCATTGTGGTGGGCACCTGTGGTCCCAGCTACTTGGGAGGCTGAGGCAAGAGAATCAGTGAAGCCCAGGAGTTGGAGGTTGCTGTGAGCTGTGTGATGCCATGGCACTCTACCGAGGGTGATGAAGTGAGACTTTGTCTCTACAAAAAAAAAAAAAAAAGAAAGAAAATACAAAAGGCTCATTTACCAGCATAGGCATAAGAATCACAGAACTAATCAGTCCATATAAATATTCCCCAGAGGTGCCCTCATGACCTTGAGAAGTGTGATGATGACTTCAAGGATTCAACAGACAGAAGTTTCGTGATAAACTAAAAACACTATGTTCTGCCGCATGATGAAGAGAAATAAAATGGAGAAAGCTAGATATACGTTTAGTTTAGAGAAGACCCGATAAATTCTATAACTGCTTTGTCCAGCCTTGGCCCAGCTCAGAGGTACTCAGCCTGCGCAGTAATCAGGACTTTCTCAATAAACCTCGGCCTGTTACAGTTCTTACCACATTTACTTTCTCAGTACAATAGTACTTTACAGCTATCTACTCGATAATGGCCGGAGTTCCCAGCAGTTATTGATAACCATAGCATAGACTTTATATCTCACCCAGCACCGGCAGGAGGAAGGCAATCAGCACAGTGAATTTTCTAACCCGGATATATCTTCTTGCAACTTGAAGATGATGACTCAGTTCTACAATTGAGCTTGTGATTCTCACTGTGGCAAAACTTCTTATGTCATTTTTATTTTTAGCTCTTTGGCACAATTATAGAAAATTATTGTAGGAAAATCACAACTTCGGTAAGGAGGAGCCTTCCCTGCTTTCAAGAGGACCTAAACGTGGGGGAAATTCACATACATTGTGCACTATATTTCCTGGTGGAGAAAGGCAGTTAAAAATTGTTTATTAAAAGAAGAGAAGCAAAATTTCAAGGTGGTTTGTCTTTCCTATTCTCCACCCTCTCTTTTTGGACCCTGTCTTCTGTTCCTTTTCCCTCTGGTGTTATCAGAAATGACTACTCCTCTAAGGCCTGCCTTTGAAACATCACCTGTCTATGATTCATGAGTCCATTTGCCAAGTGAAGAGCAGAGCTAAGGTGGGTGAACAAACAGTTGATGAGAATGACAGTTTGGAGTAGCTGGTCTCCCACTTCCCTCTCACTGAGATGCAAGTGAGGAAAATGAATTAACAATATAGCCAGAGGTGTTTGCAAGCTGAGTCCTGTAAAACCATGTCAGAGTAATTTGTTATATCACCGAGTAACATTTCAAAAACCACAGAATATGACTCCAAACCTGTGGAACACCACCTATGCAGCAGTGTGTCATTATTAACCACATTCTGTATATGATAAGCCCTCAATGGAAAAGCAATATGATAACGTTCTGGTTTGCAACCATAGATTTTTTTTTTAGATATTCTTTTCATATGGAAAAATGACATTCACGTTTTCAAGGGTTTTTTTTTTTTTTAGTAGTTTTAGCAATATGGGTAACCTTTACCTTCTAAGTCAGTGTCTAGTTTATTTCCAACACCAGGGATAGTGTGAAAAATAACATGAATGGATGATCTAGGCCATATTGTATAACACAATTCACGGAAGAGTCACCTCTGGGAATATTTAGGAATTAGTGCAATAGTACTGATATAATCGATAGTTCTTTCAGCAGTAGCTAGCACTAATGATATATTCATGATTTCATATTATTAGGAGTGCATGTTGTCATATTCATGACACTCTAAGTTTGCAATTAGAATATTCCTTGTTTGAGAATTTCAAAAGGCATTCACTAACAAATCCCTGTTATACAAATATTCTCATGTTTCCTTTCTTATTTTATATTTGTTAAAAATATCTGCTGTAAAAAATAGAAGACAGCATTTTTTTTTCCAGGGCAGAAGGCACATCTCCACTTTTAATGCATGAGCAGGCGTTTTGGTTCATTAAGCTCAGTGGCACTGATAGTAAACTAAAGAGGAATGAAAGGAAGAGGAACTGAAATACCATCATCCCACTAATGATACTGAAGCTGCTCAGCTTTACTGGGACGCTGCCCAGACATTCCCTAATAGAAGGCATGGTCCAGGATGTGAACTTGCTGTTGCAGTGCCAAAACCGAAAATCTAGAAAAAAAGGCATTGCTAGAAGATGGTCTGGAATAATTGAAGGCATTGCCTGGAATTATGGTGTGTATGTGTGTGTGTTACTATGTGGTGGGTGAATGAGAAATTATAGAGAGAGAGAGAGAAAAAAAAAAAGCAAGATAGAAAGAGGATAAAAGAAATGATGAGATCAGGAGGAGGCTGCGAAGACCGTGTCGGGTAAGGACAGCCATTCTATTACTGGCGTATACCTATCTCAGGATGCATGAAGTACAGAATATGCAGACAGCTCAGTGTCACTTTTGGATTTGAAGCACTTAGCTCCTGAATGTTAAATAATTTCTGCTGAGTGTAAAATGTTCAGAGAAGGGAACAAAACGCATAGTTCTTCACATATCCACAGGCCTCCATATCTACTATGGATCATAGCGCCATTAGGTATTTACTGACACTTTTAATAACTTCCATTATTATTTCTTTCACAAATGAAGATTATTGTTCTCAGCTCACCCCTGCGAATGAGGGAGTTTATAGAAATGTGCCCTTTGAAACTGGAAGGAAGAAAACAGATTCTCTGTTCACATTGGGTGCGTGCCCAGTTTGAACAGAGAATCACTCAGCTGTGGATGGCAGCTTTCGTGGCCTCTGGCTAACACAAACTCCTCAGTGGCTTTTCAAAGCCACTTAGAATCAAGTTCAAAGTACAAGCGCAGCTGCAGACACTGAGGAACACCTATGCGGTCCTAGGCTCACGCTCACAGGCCCCTCTCTGAGTTGAAATCTGCTATTGTGCAGATGGTTGGAGGGTAGGTAAAAAAGGAGATGTTTATCTCGCCCAGTTCCCCCCCGCCCCTGTTTTACAAGCTCCCAGAGTGAGATAAACCTTTTAGAAACTGGTCAGGTGTACTAGGGAAACCTCAGGTCAGAGATTGGGCTTGGTGAAATCTCTGCCCTTTAACCAACACAGCAGTCCCCTTTCTAAGTTTAATGGTCCAACAAAGGCAAATGAATCAAGAGAACAAAAGGAGTAAGAAGGCCAGGTTTGATCATTGTACCTGAGAGCAAGCTGAACACGTACACATGGTGTAAAAATCCATCAGTGGTTAAAGCTTTTTCTGCAGAGGGGACTAAACAAAGGAGAAAAAATGATATTTCTTACAATATCAAGAGGATCCTGTAGGGGTAGGACAAGGAACATATGGAAGAAATGGAAAAAATCCAACAGAGATGTCCTTAAATAGAAATGAGTTTTTAGATAAAGACAACAGTTTCGTGGGGAAGAAGTATAAGCTATTTCTGGGTCCAAGGTGTTCACAGCCTAGCAGAAATTTTCATTTACAATCAATCTTATTACAATGCCTCCAGTTTATTTCAATATTTTCTTCTTTATACTCAAAATAAAAATAGAAGAGCAATTAAATATTCTTACCAATAAGGGGATTAAAAGGCCTTTATTATACTGAAAACATCTTAGAGTTTAGTAACATCATGAATTGGAATATTAGCTAATTTGGCAATATTAATGAATAATCTCAATTTTTACTTCAACCTTTTCTCCGGTTTCACCAGTTTCTCACCCAATCAAGGGTAATCCCAGGAAGTTCATCTCTCTCTCTCTCTTTCTCTCTTGGGTATCTTTAACCTGAATAAAGTACATGATACACATTAAATAATTTTTCATCATCCACGATTTCCCCCTTTCCCCCCTTCCTGGTCTCTGATGTCTATCATTCCACTCTCTCTGTCTTGTGGACACCCTATTTAGCCACCACTTACAAGTGAGCATATGTGGTATTTGACTTTCTATTAGTTTGTATTTTTTTCTTTTCTTTTTTTTTATTAAATCATAGCTGGGTACATTAATGCAATCATGGGGTACAATGTGCTGGTTTTATATACAATTCAAAATGTTTTCAGCAAAGAAAAACCTTGGACTTTAATGAAAACAAAATCTTGAAGATAGTATATAAATATCAAACTGTTATTTTATATTATCATGCCTCAAAAGTTCATAATACAGAATATCCAGCTAATTAAACATATTCTTTTAACATTCTATGTAGCATACATATATTAGCATATTGATTATCTGCCTCTACACACAGATATTTTCCTAAGGTACTGTGGGGATATACATTTATCGAGTGTCTAACTTCCACACATTTTTCCTGAGGCTTGATACAGATCTCACACGCTCATCCTCATTACAACCTACTTTGGAAAATATGTTGTAATAGAGTACAATAAGGTGAGAGAATGGTGGAAGATTAGATAGGTCAGGCTGATACATCAAAGAATGACTCAGGGAAGTGGTGAGATTTGGGCAGAATATCAGAGATTAACAGGAGAGCTATCAGAACCATAAAGAGCTTCTCAGGAAATATTTAGGGAGTAAAAGAGTTTAGGCAAATAGGTGGCTAAATGTAAGGGGCTGAGGCTAGATGTATTTAGAGCACGTAATGGTGCAGAATGTGCACTATCGGGATAGACAAATTTTAATCAATTTTCATTGCCAATGTAATTTATAACCTAGAAATAACATTCTGGTGATAAAGATTTATTGAGATAGGCATCAATTGAATATAAAGGTAAACATGTTTAAAAATATTGTTGAGAGAAGTAGCATCTAACTTGTCATATTTTTGTTGTAATTCACAGAACTTATCATAAAGGAAATTTTCCTTTCCCACAGTAATGATTTGGGAAATGTGCAAGGAGGAGAAAGAGAGAAGATGATCCATTTTATAAATTAGATTGATGTGGCATCCCTGCTTTATATTCTTTTCTCCTTCTTCAAAGTCATTCCTTCCTTTTGAATATCTACAAATGTTTTAGAACTGATTAGTGTATAAAAGTGTTTATTTTAGAGTAGGTCTGGTCAACTACCAACATTACAGAGGCTAATACAAATATTTTAATGTGGGAGAGGCAGTCTAGCTTTAAGATCCTTTTACTTTTAGGTTATTTTATCTTCTTCTCTTTCAAAATGAACATACCAGCAGCAATGAAATCTCCCAAGATTCATCCACAGAAAATCAGCCTAACTAACTATTAATAGATTATCTCCAATGCTGCTTATACTTTGGGTCCCTAGTGAGTGCCGGATGTTATGCACACACAGATGAAGAGTCAGACACAAAGATGAAATACACCAAAGTGGTATGTTACTGATTAGAGTGTAGATGCTGTGTGGACACAAGAAGGTGGTAGGTTCTGGTAAAGGCCAAGTTGAAGCAGCAGCAGTGGGTGAGATTTGAGACCTACCTTGGGAGTGATGACTGGGAATAGAGTAGGTAAGCAACTAGGAGCGAGGACTCTTGAGGTGAAGAGAATAGCATGTTGGAAAGGACGGATGAGCTGCCCTTGTGTAGGGAAGGAGTGGGTCATCTGCAGAGCCTGGGAGAGCATTTCTCAAACAATGCCCAGCAAGATGGTGTTCTAGGAAAAACAAATGCAAGAAAACAGATACACACAAAACTTCAGGTATAACAAAGGCACATACTGTATTTTAAAATAATAACTTCAGGTTTCTTTCCTGGAAAATGCTTTTTTACCTCTTAAACAAACTAATGTATTTCATTACTCTCCCATAAGATGAATTACTCCCAGAAAATCACTTGGGCCTTAGACCATTATCTCAAGAGGCATTTAGAATGACTTGTATTCCGTGGGGCACAACGTGGAAAAGGGTGAGTTAGAGTATCTTCATTTAATGAGTAAAATGTCAAAGGAACGGAGATGCAGGGATTCTAGGTTCACTGGGTACCTGAAACTGGGACATATTCTTTCCAACACACACACACACACACACACACACACACACACACACACAGTGATGATACATCTGACAATATACTCATGACTTTAGAAGCACAATAAAAAGATGAGTCAAAACACAGTCTCAGTCCCTGGGTAACTTACATTTATGTTCAAGTTTTACAGAGTAGTTAAAGGATTTTTTTCACCTCTGAAATAACTAAACATTCAGAGAGCAGGTGGCATTTGATCAGCGCCTTGGAGGTGATGTGCATGTACATAAAGGGATTTTCAGGCAGAAGGGAGACCATGAATCAAAGTCTGTCGAGGGCTTCAGGGGAGAGCGAGGAGCCCGGATCGGCTGAATGTGCAGCATGTGATGAAAATTAAAGATATGAAAAATGAGAAAAAAACCTTTAATCTTATCTAGATACTGAAGGGCATTGAATGTTATGATAATGAGTTTGGAAGTTATTCTCTAGACAATGGGGAGGTGTAAGTTTTTGAATTGTGACATCATCATAAAAAGAAAGGAACTTTGAGGGTTCAAGAGGTCCAGAACATTTATGTTCAGTTAAGATGATGTGAATAGATAGACCTTATGCTTCAAAGTATTGTGTTGATAACTTTTTGGGAGGAGGATTTATATATCTTTTAAAATCTTTCCACCTATAAAGGGGTTTCTTTCTCATTCATTTGTGCCACAATTAAAATGTAGTTGCTGAAATCTTGAATTGAATCCAAAGAACCAATTTTCATTGAATCTGAAATTTGAATACATTTTAATGGTTTGTAAAATTAAACACTTAATTAATAAATGCTAGTTTGGGGAGGTGAGTCATATGCAATTACACTTTATATCGCATGGAATTGTAATGTCAATCTCACAGCTCAGAGTACAGGACGAGGAATGCAGTTGCACAGTGCCAACAAGTAAAATGAAGACAGAGCCAAGTTTGAGGGATGAGGAAGATGTGGAAAGAGAGAGAGGAAGCATTAAGGAAGGAGAAAACGTGGGCCAAAGTGTGGCATCAAGGTTGGTTGCATTATTTGTCCGGAATTTGAGAAAAAGGCAGGATTCTGACATGACAAGTAGATATTGTTTATGGAGCAGTCGTGCTTTCGGCAAATATAAGGCACATAATGACGACCAAGAGTTTCGATTTAGAGTAGAATAGAATGTGTTGAGGTTTTTGAAAATGTTAACCAGAGTGTCTCCACGGCACATGAGATAAATGTTTGTTTCCCAAATGATTACGTTGCCACCAAGAGAATTTCTGAGAAACCAATGTTTTAGAAAAATAGAAAAATACTTGTTTTTGAATTTGGGGACTTGGCTCGCTAGAGCAAATAAATAATACAGCAATAAGTTATGTTTTAGACAAGTGCAATTTTGTTTTTAGGATGGATTTCATGGCATATGGATTAAATTGTGTGTGTATAAAATAGTATGATGCTAAATTAAGAACAGGGCATGCATTTTAAAACACTGCTTAAGGTTATCTCAGGTAAGTCTATAAAGCTCTCTGGCTTTTCCCACCAGTAATGTTGGAGACATTTCCTTCCCCATATTCCATGCGTACCATTATTTCTTTTCACTGGTCCCATTTCTGTGGTTACGAATTCAAGTATATACAAAACTTAGATATTTATAGAAGGCAATGCAAATAGTCCTGGAAATTTAGGACCAGAATTACAGAAAACGATGTTACTCTCCCACACCTTGTACAAGACTTCAATTTTAGGTGATTATTATTTTATTTTCTAAACTATCTTCAAGTTAAAAGCTCAGAATCACATATGATTATATCCCTTACTAAGGTAAACACTTCTCTAAATTCTAATCAAAACTCTCAAATTATGGTATTCTACTAATAATTTAATTAGATGCCTTTATTAGGTAAATGTATAAACGATCTTCTAACTACTACTGGTTCACTCTCTCAATGTCAGGCATTATCTGAAATAAATTACAGAAATCATTTCATTTAAAACTCACAAAATATTGCTAGTTCCCATTTTTACAGTAGAAAGTGCTGAGATATAGAAAGGTGTAGCAATTTGCCCAGGATCACACAGCAGGTGCCAACCCTAAAATATACCACTGTAACCACAGGGTCACAGTAGATATCACTGAAAGTCTTAAGCAATAAGGAATTAACTTAATCAGCTAATTTAGTGATTTATTATGACACAGGAAATAAATATGTTCCATAATTCTGCTGTCCTTTATTTACTTGATATTTACCAAGCCAATTTGAATACACTGTTAGTTCTCATGTTGCAGGTAAGAAATCTTTTTTCTTATGTTGACCTGAAAAAGGTGGTCAGATCTTGAGATAGTTTGAGACAATCATGGCTGTTTATTTTGGAACTATGAAATACTAAGTACTATCTAATAGAACCTGGGAATGAGACCTGATTATGTTGCAATCTGTGGCTTTAAATTTAAGCTTATATCATTTTCCTGTCCAGCAGTATAATTATTTATTTTACTTGTATTATTCTGTAGCCCACTGAAGTTTCAAAATCGTTTGCTCGTGATTGTTGCTTTTCAATTACTAAAATAAACCATCCCATTGGAGAAGCACCTGTCTCGTCCTCATCCATTCTCCTCTATTTCGGAGTTGTTGCTGTCACGAATGATGATGATGTTTGGACTTCATAGGATGATCGTACCCGGGGGCTTTTTAGGCAGCTGTGTTTAGTGTCTCGTGGACATTAAAAGTAATGCCCTTACTATGGCTTCCTAACAAAGTACTAGTCATATAGTAAGCACTATGAATCCAGCCAGTTGTTTTATCATTATTCTACTTACTTTGATTTATTCCACAGTACTTTAGTAGCACAATGCAGCCAGCCTCTTGCCCGATTCACCGCAGCTGTGGGTTGAGTTGAGTGCTTTCCAGCTAGTCATCCTTTGATCACAACATCTGCTTTCTTGCTCTATATCCTGGAGCATTTTTTGGATTCACTTATATTCCTTCTGTTTGTATTTTGGTTCTAGGATTTGTTTGTATTCAATCGTAATAAACCACTGTTTGTTTTTTGTCTTCAAATCTAGCCTCTTAAATTGTTTGAAGGTGTCAGGAAGTCTAAAGGATGTCTAACTTCATTTCCTGTTCTTGTTATTAATTTCATTCTATTAGGAATCGTGCAGTGAGCTGTCTCACAAATGGCACTTTTGAGATTTCCTTTGGTGTCTCCTTCCTATCTCTAGGTCTGGGAAAAACTAGTGGAGCTATCAATTGTCAGAAATACCTTTAAGTTTAGGTTATTTTTAAAATGAACAAGATGACGAATGGATGTCTTTCATACTTACTTATACTATTTACACATAATTTATAGAAATTTGGCATTCACTATTTGGAACTGCATTGCTTTCTTTTCCAAAGCTTCCTCGCCATCTGTAGGGTGTGTATGTGTATATAGCTCATGGAGAGGGGAGAAAAAAATAATTGGTAACCAACCTCGGAGGATTACCAGGAAACCAAGCAGATTCATTCTGCTGGGTCCTGTCATTTCTAGGCATATTGTTTTATAGCCATCTATTTTCAACGTAAGAATACATTTTAGATTAGAGGCTGGTCTATGACTGTTGCCAAAGCAATTATGTAGCCAGCTGTAAAATTAGCTTAAGATTTGTATTTGTTTGTTTTTCTGCCACCCTAGAGAATGCCTCCACCCGTACTGTAGAAAGTGGGAATTCCTACTATTCAACATGACAAATTTCAAAATAGAAGAAACATAAAAATTGTGCTGTATATATACATATATATGCATACATACACATATTATTTGACTTGAGAAAAAGTCACTGTTCTCTATTCTTTTCAAGTGAGCTCAATCATAGCATATCTGCTAAGTGCCTGCTTTCCAAATTGACTATCTTCTCCATGGGAGAGACGTAGCTTTCACAAATAACAGCTTTCCTGTTTCTATAGTAATGTCTACTCTTTGTAACTCCTTGTTACACTGAATGACAGTGTTTCATAGTCAGGTTACTCAGCCTAGGACATGCAATCCCTTGTTTTCAGCTCGCGGTGTGCCTGCCCAACTGGGAAGTAGACTTCATTAGAAGCAAATTAAAAAGAAAACAAAACAAAACACTCAAGGTATCTTCCCAGTGTTCTTGTTTGTCCGACATGACATTTTTCACCATCCAATCTCTGCTTTATTATACTTCGAGTCTACCAAGATTTCTCCTTAATCTCATAACCCCACTGATCTCTTTTCCTTGCAAGTATATTTGTTTATAAATAGATTTTTCTTAAGAACATTCATTTTGTTCTAAGTCATAAAATGTAATTTCCCACCTATTCTACTTTCCCCTTTCAGGTCTAAAGATACTAAAACTTAGTTGTCTATTTTGTCTCTCCATTGTGGTGCCCAGAATCTTACTCCATGAAGATCAAATCAGGATGATCAAGTCCCAGATGTGACCAAGTGTATCTTTTTTTTTTTAATTACTAACACCACTCTTATGTTTATCCTCATTGTGAATTTGATTACACTTATTTATCTTGTTTTTTTTTTCACTCTCTGAATCTTTTTTCTATCTCAGAACCCAGTCATTATTTTTGCACCTTTCACTATCTATGAAGTGTATCAGAATGTTTTTTGGTTGTGGTTTTCTAACCTTTTAGATTGAAGTCTGGTTCAAATGCTGATCACATACACACACACACAAAAAAAAAAAAAAAAGAGAGAGAGAGACAGGGCAAGAGGGTATTAGAGTAAAAGTTTGTCTTTAATGTTTGTTCTGTGTTTAGCAAGTTAATTTAAGTACTGTGAAAAGCAAAAGGTCTCGTAGGATTCATTGAAGTTTGGAAGTGTTTTCTGTTCTTTACCGGGTTCAGAAGAATACAGTGCCACACGCCACATAAGTTATTCTAATTTGCAGAGCCATCCACCAGAGAAAAGAAAAACTGTAGGTTCTAAGGATTGAAGAATATATTTAATTTTTTTCCTTTATGAACATGAAACATGTACTTGAAAGGTGCAGTCTGATGAAGATGTTGTTTCTTGAGTAAGTTGTTGGTTTAAACATAAAACTAACTGTAAGTTGCCTTGCGGGAGAAACTAGAGTAAAAATGATCAGATTCCCTGCGCAGATCTTAAGCACAGAATGGACAGATTACAGGCATTTTCCCTAGAGGAACCTGCTACAAGCCTGTTTAACTGAAGTGGGTGACTCCCAGGCTTATCTAACTCACATTCTGTACTTCTTTGACCCGTTATGACTCAGGATTCTCCTTGCATTCAAAACCACTTTGAGAGGATTTAAGCAGATTTATGTAAAAAGCAAGTTTCCAAGAGAGAAAGTACTCTAATGATATTCATATTTACATTGTTTTAGAATTTTGTTTCCCATTAATTTAATCATTATTTGCATAAAACATACAGCGGTCTCTTACAATTTAATTTTTATGAACTGGGCTGGAGTGCAGTGGCCCAATCATAGCTCACTGTAACTTCCAACTTCCGGGCTCAAGCAATCTTCCCACTTTAGGCTCACAAGTAGCTGGGACCACAGTCCACCATCACCATACCTAGCATATATGTAGAAGCTGGCCTCAAACTACTGGGCTACTGGCATCAAGCAATCCTCCTTCCTTAGCCTCCCAAATGTACTGGGATTATAGGCATGAGCTACTGTATCCTGCCACTTTTGTTGTTTTAAATAAAAGTTTATTTTCTGATGGTCAGAAGGATATACAACTCATTTTCTTATCTGTCACATAATGTATGCATATGAGGGGTTTGTTTTCAATTTTAAATTTGGCAAAGATTAATTGAACATGGTTAGGAAGTCTCATACACGTTGTCTTATTAAATCTACTCTGTTAAATCTGTGAGAGATAGGTGTTATTATTTTTATATTTAGATTATAAAACTATTACAGTATCAAGTTATGAGAGTGTCTGAATTGCAGAATAGTGTGAGTGTGAAAGTATACAACTTCAGGAAATTAAAAAAAAATCATATTAACAAAAATAGTATTTGTGAAGCTATCAAATTTTCTTCAAAGTTGTGTTTTACTTGTTGATACCAGAAAACATTTTGATCTCTTAACGTCTCTTATTTATACTAATTTCAAAAACAATTTCTCTGACATAGTAATACCATTTTTCATGATTCACTTTTAGTTTGACTACCAATTGGGCTTAGACACTACACTTAACATCAAATTGTTCATGATGACCATGTGTGTAAGACAAAAACAAAAATCCAGTAATATCCAATACTACAGTAACAAACATTTTTTTCCCAAATTCACTCTTATAGACATTAAATTTCATTCCTCTCTTTGTTGAGATGTTGAAGAGCAAAGAAATGTATTTTAATTTAGAGCCAGGAAATCAGATTTGAATTAGCAATATGAAACTTGATGTCTTGTGATTTTTTTGGCCTCAATGTCTCTGAAGCAAAATTACTTGTTATGCCATGCTTTCATTCTTAATCAGCAATAACTGAATATCTGATCTGTTGTTATGACCTTATTTTTATAACAAGAAAGACAGATGCACAGTAATTGAGTAATGTATTGTTTTCTTACTTCCTTACTCTCTGATTCTGATTCACAGTATTCACTTTAATTCACATTACAAAGACTAATCAGTTCTGGTCACTGGTTTAAGTAAGGTGAATAACTTTTAGTTCTTTTAGTGAATAACTTTATCAACTGCTAAATATTGCGATAATTCACATGAGGTATTTATCAATTCATTGTCATTCAAATGATGGGAAAACAGAAAAGCAAAGTTTACGATGAAGACATTTAATGCCTTGATAAATTGTTTTAGTGGTAAGCAATATCTAAATTTAAAATCCAAACTCAACCTTTTGTAACAAATAGACATATTAGAATTGGCTGCCTTTCAGGCCCTGGCACGCTGCCTGACACATAACATGTGTTTATAGTACTTAGGAAGAAAGCAAGGTTCCCAAAATTATTCCACAATTTAATAATCTATAAATTCTAGTACAAACAAACATGAAAGGCCCATTGGCCCCTTCACATTTGTAAATAAGTATACACTGGTAGCAATAAACTAGAAATAAACTAGGGAAAGATTGCTTTTAAAGAATCTGGATAACAAACATATGGGATTATTCAGAAAAGCCAGGGTGAAACGTGATTCTTATTATAACTGAGAACTTTTCCTTGGTTGATATTTAAAAATACATTGTGCAGTTTTTTTCACTGAAATAGACACTGAAATGGAAACTGCCAAACTCTGTCTTGTAGAAAAGGAGAAAAAATGTTCAAAGCAGCCTCTCCCCCTGTGCTTGGGGCGCTTTGTGTATCTGTCGTCGTGGGCGCAGTGAGAATCCACACGTGTGGATGTTTACCCGGCAGCGGGGAGCACAATTTCCCTCCACGGGGCAGAGGAAGACAAGCATTACATATGCTTGAATAGTCCAAATAACTTGTTAGAAAATACGTGTGGATCTATATCTAATATGAAATTAATTTTGCACAACCGCGGAGTTCTGTAACCAGATTTTTACACAGTAGGTTGTGATATTGTAATCCTTCATTCATGAGCCATGTGTTTGAATTATGCTACTTGAATTATCAAAGACATCTTGCTGTTTGAATGCCGCTGGCATCCGACTTGAAAATATTGTATAATCAAGTCTAGCTCCTTTAGGGGAATTGCTGATATTGACCCTGTAGGTGGTACAATAGAGGTTAGTTAGTGGCTTAGAGCTAATTTTTTTGTATTTCATGAATTTATGAAACATCGGTTCTCCAAAAGATAATAGAATTCTGATAAACTTTCATTCTCTGCCTTCACTCCCTCCCTCTCTCTCTATTATACACACACACACACACACACACACACAATTATACAGAATTATACAGAAATGGTATGGTAACATAAATAATCTATACCTGCCTCCTTACCTCTAAAACACTCAAGAGAAAAAATTTAGTTACCTTTTAAAAGCCTGAACTATTTTAACATTTTTTTTCTTTTTTTAATTAAATCATAGCTGTGTACATTAACGCAATCATGGGTACAATGTGCTGGTTTTATAAACAATTTGAAATATTTTCATCGAACTGGTTAACATAACCTTCATGACATTTTCTTAGTTATGGTTTTTAGACATTTATATTCTTCATTTAATAGGTTTCACAATTTTATAGAGAATTTCATACTGAGACATGCCTTCAGCCTCCAGAATCCTATTGGAATGAATCTTAGCTGGTTAAAGGCATCTTACCAAAAGTCATACCAACTATGTTTTACTGAGCATCTATCATAAGCCAAATGTCTTCCTGTTTATCCTCATTGATCTCCTTTATTTCTCCAAGTTTGTAACATTATATTTCTGACTATGGAATAGTCATGCAAAGCAAACGGATTCTATATCTTACTATGGAACCGCCTGCCTCTGTGCTAATGTAACCTAGCCTCATTTTTTATTACTGATTTTGGTGAACATCCACTAAGTATGTGTGTTGAATCTACGTGTAGCATGATGTAAAATCTACACAGTGGATGATAAGTTAAGGTCAGTAAGAAACCTCTTAGTGACTAGAATGTAAAAGAAAAAAAAAAGAAAGAAACCTGTCTTATGTGTCATGCTGAATATGAGTGAGAGCTGAAGGGAAATAGAAATAGAGAATGCACATACGTTAACTTTTCAGGGGATAAAATTATAACACTTGAAGGGTTAAATTGGTCATAATCCATTGTAATCCGGCAAAATTTAGATTGCTGCTGTAAAGTGATAATATTCTCCTACACTTGATTGGGAAACTTTTACAATCCTACGCTAGAGATTGAGAATTTATAGCTTTCATGTGAAGGCTATAACCCAATTACAGCATAAGAATATCGGGAAAGTGGTAAGAGGGGAGGGGAGGGAAAAGGATGGGTGCAGGGAGGGTAAATCGTGGGGCCACACTTATGGCGCATCTTAGATGGGTTCAGGCAAAAATTACTAAATGCAGAATACAAATGTCTTCATACAATAACTAAGAAAATGACATGATGGCTATGTCAAACAGTTTGATGAAAATGTTTCACATTGTATATGAAACCAGCGCATTGTACCCCTTGATTGCACTAATGGACTCAGCTATGATTCAACAATAAAGAAAAAAGAAAGAAAGAAATGTTCAGTGTCTGTATTAAGGGACACAACTTAGAATTGGCTGGCCAGATTATATTTAGACTTTTAGATTTAATTCTGGGCCCCCCAATTTAAGGATTCATATCTAGCACATACAAGGGAAGGAAGTAACATGGGTGCCATTTCTGTGGCAATCAAGGATATGATATATCTTGAAAACAAGAAGACTTGGGATGTGGGGGGAAGGGAGAGGGGGATGGCCTATGTATTTTCTATCTATCTTTAAATACTGAAAAGATTACCTGCCTAAAGTGGAGTGAACAAATCTATGATGTTCAATGAGACCATTACAGGGAGAGATTAGAAGAAAAACCTGACACATTGAAGGGAAATTCTTTACGGCAAGGAGAACTATTCCACAGTATGACAGGTTGACTGATAAGTAATGAGCTTCTTGTCCTTGGAAATTCATTTCTAATGTTCAAAAAGTAAACTGGACTGTTTGACGTTCACTATACCTTCCATTTTCAATGCTTACGTTTATATACTTAAATTGTAGAATGAAGTAGTGAGAGAAAATAGCTTATGCATATTTTCGACATATAAAAATGTCATTCTCCCTATTATTTAATGTTTATTTTTTAATGTTTTTATAGATACAATAGTGACATTTCATAGCAGGCAATTATAACATGAAATAACATAAAGTAGACAGATGCACGAATGTTGCTTATAAAAAAATTCCTATCAGACACAGGTTAGGATGATTTTATTTATTTATTTATTTTTGACTAGTCAAGGAAATGGTTTCCAGAAGAAGTAGGGGAAAAAGGAATCCTTCATAATATTTAAAGGTAACTATTAAAAAATGTGTCCCAACACATTAAGAGGCTGGATTCCAGACTCACAAATTTAAAAATAAGAATCTGGCCCCTTCCTCCAATCATCCATAAATAAACAGCAAGATAAACCTTGATATTAAATTAGTCTGTATGCTTCCAACATCCCTTTACCCACAGTATTTAAAGGGATAAAAGAGATTGTTGCTCAAAAATATTTCTGATTTCTTAAGAGCCCATTTTTTGAATAAGTTATAACAAAAGAGAAAGGAATGGAAGAGACTGAATTGGCCGGTATATTCGAATATATCTACTTAATTTTAAAGACCTGCAAATTGAATCCCACAGAATTTAATCCACATCTGTGTTCAAATATTATGTTGCCTTTTAATATATACACTTCAATTGGCTTCATGAAGAAGGAAATACGAAAAAAATAAGAAATAATGTTTTAAGAGAACAGAGATGAAATATTTGAATAAAAAAAGTTTTATGAAATTTTCTTTAAACTCTTCTTCATGCTATTTTTTAATTTCCCATTCTCCTTTTTCCTAGGATTATAGTTTTGTGGAGAAATAGTGAAAACTTATAGGTTCTTGCAATATTTTACTTTTGCTAGATGTATGCTCGAGATATGAGTACAGCCAGATATGATAAAATTATTTCAACATTATTTGTCAAAATTGGAATTGAAATGGACATGCCAAAATTCTAGTGATAAAAAGTAGAATTTTATGTTTCCCCATGAATTGATTCACTAAGTTGATGAACATAAATTATTTGTACTTCTACTTGTCCAAATCTGGCAGCAAAATAGTTGTGGCACATAATGAAAGTTATAGTTCACCATCTTGAAGTCCAAGACCTACAATGTGTCAACATCATTAATTTTAGCACAATCCTCAGATTGGCGCATACTTTCATAATTTTTTCATATGTCGTTTGTGGGGAATTTTGGTATCCAGTACTGTTTCAGATAGTTCTGCAAGAGTTCAAGGTCTAGTCCTAGATAGATATGTGTAAATAATCAAAATTCAATGTTACAAATATATCAGAGGAATGTGTACACATTCTGACTGGGGTGCTCAGAGAAGATATTCATTGGAGATACATTCAGACTTCTGTTTGGAAGAATGAGAATTCTGGCAGACAGTGAGGTAAGGAAGTATATTTCAGACAAAGAGAATAAGAAATGTAGGTGTGAAAAAAGAAATGAAATATCACTGGCTAAAAAATAAGTTTGATTTGGTAGGCTTTCCAGGACAAAAGTCTGAAAATTTGCGCCGGGGCAGATCAGTATGTGTGTCATAGGACAAATATAAATAATAATGAAATTAACCTGATAGCGACATGGGCATACATGCTTGATAGAAGACCATTCTGCCTGCAGCATGGGCAGAGGAATTAAATATACCTTATTCTGTTTCAGAAGGATAGTTAGAAAACTGTCACAAAAATCCATTTATGAAGTAATGAATAATAGAGTGACAAACAGCCTAAGAACATCATGGTTGTTTTCGAATTCACTTTTTGAATATTTTATCAATAGTAAACATAAAATCATGGTAAACATAACATAAAATTTTTTTTAGACTTTTTTAAAAAAAAATTCATATTGATATAAGGGTTCCTAAAAAATCAAGCAATGAAACATTTTATTATTCTTATCCTTTATACTCAATTTCTCCTTTGTAGAAAGAGGCCTCTAAGACAATTATGTGCTGACCAGATTTCAGCTCCTCTTGTAGATCCAATCTTATTTTCTCTTTTCTTCTTTCATTCCATCTAAGAATAATTTTGAGTACTTTGTTCCCAGTCTTTCATTTACTAGGAAAACTATAGTATACAGAGCAAAAAAGGGTGAAACAGGGAATGTGTGGATGTGTGTGTGTTTGTGCTGGGGGGTGATGTTTACAAGGTTTTTTAAGTTCAAGTATTAATACATACTTGACCAACATCAAAATGTCAGTCTAATTTGTAATAGTGCCTGCATAAACACTAAACATATAGGTATGCAGAATAAATTGGTGTTCTGCATCAATATTATTGTGCAAAATATTTCTTCTGTTAGATAACAGTATATGGGCATGGAAAGTTAGATGGAAAAAAGTCAGTTTGAAAAATTTATTTGACCTCTCTCAAAATCAAGGAAGAAAGATTCTAGAGAGTTGCAAAAATAAAACAAATAACATATGCAGTATATAGCCCAATGTAGGCCTTTAATCCATGTTAGTTATAGTAATGGTAATTAAGGCTTTATTAATTCAAGGATGCTGTATAAACTCCTCATTGTTATTATTGTTAATTGTTTAATGTGGCATTAATTTTTTCCTCTTAAAGTCCCTCCTTCAGATATTTCATCTTCAGTAAGAGGCTAGGAACTGTGCCAAAGGACATCTCACCTTAGCATTCAACCACAGCTGACAATTGTAGGTCAGGTCTAAAACAGACACAGAATCACAATTAGTTTCTTCCGGGACCCTTGAATGAAGCAGGTGTGATTTGATTGAACCTGAAATTCAGTGCGTAGTTCAATAGCCAAGTCTATTTAATCACGCATATTATTCTCTCACAGCCTAGCATAGTTGCTTCTATTACTTTATCATAATTAATGTTTAGGTGTATATTTACAATGCTAATCTATAAGTAACTCAAAGAGAATCTTATTTTTTTCATGTTTTTAAACCCTATAATTCCTAGCAAGGTGTTTGGCAAATGATAAGCATGTAATAAATACCTATTCGTTAAATCAGATACACAATTCATTTTTCCCAACTTGCCCTTAAAATGAACAGAACTTACCAACTAGAATTCAATCGACTCTTCCCATCCTTTTATATCATGTCTCTTATCATTATGCTTGACTGCAAGTTTATTTCACAAGCAATTTACACATGTCCAGCATTCATCTTTGGTGCTTATTTCCTCTGGGCTCTTGTCTATGAAGTTCTTTCCTCACATCATGAGAGAGAAATTATACCAATACCTTCTACAGGGCACCCCAAACGTTTCTTTTCTCATAATTTTAAATACCTTTCTTACACACGGTTAGTATTCTCAAATATTTATTAAAAATGTAAAAGAAAAATACATTAGAAATATGTGTAAATACATCTATAAGAGAATAGGAAAACCATAGCCAATGATTGTGATAACCCTAGTATTCCATTATAACTGTATGTTATCTTCTACAAAAATTTTGATGATGACTTAAAAATTAGTCAGTATTATCAAAATTCACCATGTAAATAAATGTAATTATAAAACTAATTATAGTATTTTGTCATGGTAAAATTACCTAATTTGCCCAGTTGTACTGTTATCTTCATAGGCCAGTATTGAATTTTGCCATGCTAAATTTGTATTGCATATTACATTCTAGCAGTAGTTTCAGGAACCCATTATTAACTGTCAGATGTCATTTTGAATCAGTAAAATATGAATCACTCATTGCATTTTGGCATTTGTATTATGACAGTAATTCAGTCGAGGAAACCTATTTAGAAAGAGAGTTTAATTTTAGCTAATTTATTATTTAAATAATGCATTTTTTGCAATCTATCCATTTATATGGATCCATACTACAAAGTAAACTTTTAATTAATAAAAGTCGAATTAATTATTATGCACTTTAACTTGTACAACAGTTTGTGAAGAGAATAGACTTTTTATACCTGATTTTAAAAGAAAAATGAAAAAAAATAAAAACTGATAGTTGGATTTTTTTAAATTTTATAATACTTGTAGAGTCAGATAACATCCATTTCAATGTTCTATATTTGACCCTTAAAGAATTATTTACTTTATAAATTATTTTTGAGAGAATTACTTTTTCTTAATAGCAAAACCCAAGTTGTCAGGCAAAGAAGACAGCTTTATATGCATCGTATGATAATTTGGATATATTTTTTCAATAGCATAAGTTACTAAATTGTTTTCCTCAACTTTTAAATATTCATCACATTCTCTGTTTCTAAGGGCTTTTTTTTTATATATATAGCCATTCTCATCAAACATACATACCTCTACTCTGTCTTTTGCATTTTACTGTTCATATGAAAACATTAAACAGTACACCCTTCAGTAACTCAGCTTTGCATTCTGCAGCCTCCCTAAGGGGAGGCCATATTACTTACAGATAAGTAATTAGGTATTTTAAATATTTAGATACCCAAATATCATTCTACAATCTTAGTCTCTCTTATTGAGACAAATTGTTCCCTGGTTCTGCATCCATAAACATCACCAGAGAGGACATTAATAATCATTAGATATGTGGCTCAGTAGGAATTGGAAAATAGTTTAATGGGATTTTAACTTAAATGAAGACCAACCGTGAGTAACACTTACTTTGCTGTGGATCCTCAGGCTCTGAGAAATAAGCACTAACAAGAAAATGATCATTTATCTTTTGGTTTGCTTTTCCTTTTCTGTGTGAGTTCAAGGATAATAGCCTCAAAAAGTAAAACTGAGATAGTGATCCAGTCCTATGAAATGTTAAATTAAAAAAATATATATATATATATAGCCCAAGAAACTGACTGAGTCATTAGCATAAAGAGTTTGAAAACCATGCAGATCTAGGGTTTGCCTTTTCAGTAATGAAATCCATTTTCTTAGAATAACAACTCTTTGCTTTGGAGTTGCCAGGTTTCAAATATGTCAGAAATTGAAATGCTTGCAAAGAATCTCATTCAACAAATCTACTTGTACTCATTTCTTTTTGCTGTTTCTTGTTTCATGTTTCTCTTTCCTACCATCATATCAAAGCAACATGCCACACATTTTCTATCCTCAACACTCGTATGTATCAATGGAAAGGTATAATAAAAAATGACCACATTTAAGTGACAGTGAACTTGAAACAACAAATTTTAGGGATAGACCCCACAAAGGCCACGTACGTTTCTGGTTCCATTAATTTTGGAAAAGAGACAGTAGCATACTCTTCAAAAAATGTATTTTCAATGAGCTCAACAACTTAACATCACAACATATCAGTTCTGGCCCAATGGCTACAATTCAAGAGTTTACTCTGAAAGTAATCAGAAGTATAAAGTAAAAACAATCTCAACCCCATTAAAATGTGGCTTTAGAAGAGCGTATTGAGAAAGAAATGGACCCTCTTGACACATGCTAGTCAGGCATCCTTACGCAGGAGGAAAGATAGTTTGTAATACATTAATAGGAAGAGCCCACTGGAAGTTAGCTACTCTCAAGATCAAATACTTCTGACCTACATAAAAACTCAGCATTAAAAAAGCCCCTATAAAAGGAAAGTTTAGAAGGATCAAAAGATGTAATATTTTTCTTCATGTTTCTATAGGTCCTATTTAAAATTGATTCATTTTAGTAAAAACAAAAGTATTGCAACTTGCAAAGTATGTAAAGAAATGTTTAAAATCATAAAGAATAATTTAACTACATACAAAAAAAATAGAATATAGCATACAGGAACTGCATAGCCTGATAGTACGTCATTAGTATTTTTTCACGAGGCAAATGTGTCCATATATCTAAAACATCCATTAACAGCTATGATGAGCGCAGTGAATTTGTAATGTTCCCATAATGCACTGAAGAGTAAATTATTTTGAGCATACTGATATGTTCATATTAAAGTTCTTTGCCAATTTTCCATGCCATTTAGACAATATTTTTTTTAGGAAAAGGTTAAGAATAAAGAATACAGATTTATTTTATAAAGAATTCAACTTCACAGGAGTATGAAGATTCTGTTTTAGGGACACACACGTGTAATTGTTAACAGATTTCAGAACTCAATCAGGAGTTTGTTTAAAGATCTTGGTGTACGCCTTCCTCCTGCTGCATTTGTCTTCCTTCTGTGGCTCTTGTCTTTCCTCCAGCTTCCCCCATGACAAAGAGATTGAAAACATGTGTTAGATTTTCTTCCTTACCACTTTTTTGTTCAAGGACTGTTCCTTTTTGGTACTTTCCAATCAATCCATCAGCTTTCAAGTGTAATTGGTTCTTTAAAACAACTCACAAAAATAAAACATTGTCAGATCTGCTTAATGCTTCCTCGTTTTACCTGTAAAACAGAAACAGACAAGCTATGCCGAACAGCCACCTGCAGAACAGTAAATGAGCTTTGTGATTATTGGGAGAGAGATGTGTGAGAAACTTGGGGGGCAGGAAAAAGTGGGCAGAGCTGACACTAGATAAGATGACTTTTCTTACACGTTTTTAGAGAATAAAATGTAAAAGGAAGAAATATTCTAAAAATCCAGACATATTTTGAAATGTGTTTTGGTGGTGACATAATGAGATATTAAGAGGAACTCACTCATAATCATTTGTTATTCAATGGCTTCAAATATGACACATCGACAAAAAAAGGAACCTACATATATTTTAGAATAAAATTGGACTTGTTTCAAAGCACCTTCAGGGAAGGGAGGATCTTTGAATCTGCTTTTGAAATTAAGTGGCTCAAGGCCTGATGAATGTCCAAAATGATTCCATTGTGACCAAGAAAATGAGAAATACCCAGCAGCATGCTTGAACTAAAATTCCCTATAATCCTATAAAGTATTTATTGTATTACAATTTCCTACAACTTCTTGTAGTAGAAATTTTTTTCAGAAATTTTGTATGTCGCATAATTTATATGATGGCATATGTGAATATTTTAAAGATTTTGTGTTATACCAATAAGTCAGTTACAGAATATGCTTAACAATACATTTTATTCTGACAGCTGAAATATAGTAAATTGCTTTTTTGGGATTTACCCCAGTTATTATTTATTATTTGCCGGGTAGTTTACTTAGCATTTTTTTCCATGTAATGTCTCAATTAATCCTCAAAATCAGATTCTGTTGTTATTACTATTACTATCTCAATGATGAGCAAACTGAATCATAAAGAGGTGAAGCAACTTCCTCAGAGCATTTTAGCCACCGCAGTTAGAGCTAGAATTAAAATCTAAGCAGGTTATGTAGACCTTGACCTTGTTTGTTTTGGGTCATCACTCTAGCCTTATGGTATATTTAAATTAGCCTCTGAGCAGGAACATTTACATATTGAATGAGACCTGCTATCGTTTTTTTATATATTTTTTATTTTTACATATACATGTGTTAATTAGGTTTCCACTTTTTGCCTTCACAGAATTTAAAAGGCTTAAAATTTAATAACAATAACAATGTTTAAGATAAGGACTAGAAACAAACATATCTTCGTTCATTCTGTAC
>CAUYRH010137504.1:0-15380 GCA_963574655.1 Perodicticus potto | reverse complement strand
CAAATAGACAACCTACACAATGGGAAAGGATATTTGCATATTTTGAATCAGACAAAAGCTTGATAACTAGGATCTATAGAGAACTCAAATTAATCCACATGAAAAAAGCCAACAATCCCATATATCAATGGGCAAGAGATGTGAATAGAACCTTCTCTAAAGATGACAGATGAATGGCTAACAAACATATGAAAAAAATGCTCATCATCCCTAATTATTAGAGAAATGCAAATCAAAACCACCCTGAAATACCAACAAACTCCAGTGAGAATGGCCCACATCACTGTAGGGTTAGAAGACCACCCTACATAAGCCACACAAAGGCAAGCCTTTAATGGGTTAAAATGGCTTTTGCTAATACAGAAGCAAGAAAGCTGGGCTCCCCCTGAAGCATACACACAGAGGCTGTTTGTTCTGAGGTAAAAGTCCATAAAAACAGTAAAGTATGCTTCCGTTAAGCCCAGGTGCGTAGGGGCCGAGGACCTCACCCCTGGTGATACGGATCAGAGGATGACATATGTCTGTCCGTACATAATGTCTTTGGGCCTAAAGATTTCTGCTCTGTAGAAAAACAAAGTCATACATCCATTTTGGGTTAACTAAGTGTGTGCTTGAGGGGTTTCATTCACCAGTCTCCCCTGCAGCTGTTTATGATCTTTATTTAGAGCCTATATTCAAAAGATGACGCATGTCTAAGAAGAATGTAAAAACAGAAAGTAATGTGTTGATTTGTAGAGTGAATGTTTTTCCGGTAGTTAATTATAGTTAGAAAAAGTTAGGTAATGGGAAAAAGCTATAGATTATAGATTAAGTGTGTACGTGACCACCAGTGTATATAAGATGGCCCAGAATAAAGACAATTTGCTACACACCACCTGGAGAGTGTGTAGTCTGCTTCTTGCATTTCCCCTAATAATTATAGGTACGAGTCTCTACACCTGGGGCAAAGCTACTGTCCCTCGCGTCTCCGTTCACGCAACACCCTGAACTTAGCATAAATCCTGTTAAATATCAAACACATGAATGCCTATTTATAATCCTTAAATTTTCCCACCAGTAATTTCAGGAACCCCCACTTACAGCAACTGTAACATAAACCCACTGAAAGGCAGTGAATAAGATTCTCATCTACTTGTAACTTTTTGAACTTTATGATACATTGCACCATTTAGGGGAGCTAAATATAGCTGTGCTTCACTGGAAACTAAAGTACAAAATCCATTTATGTTAACTAAAATACATTGGCCAATTGACTTGCTTTATAAAATTAGACATGTGCTCCCAGAAGAAAAGTTACAGTGTAAAAATACCACTTTAAAATCACATTTAAGGATGCAATAAGCATTTATCATGCACCTTACAGCTGAATGATAAATAGTAGTTACTGAAAGCACAGTACACAATACAAATAAATATTAAATCTACAAACACGACATTTATCACCCAAGGCCTAGAATTTGAGAGCACTAGTCACAGACTATAGGATTGATCTCTAACCAAAGATTTTAAGAAACAAAAAAGCAGCAGCTCTTTCCCATTTGAAGCAGGTACTCTCAACAGTATAAGCTAAATGACAATGGTCAGGTCCTGCTTGGCTCTTAATAGTTTATCCATTTAACTAAGGGTATTTTTCTTGACATAGTTCACTGGTACTTACAGGGTATTTGCTACATTGATTTTTTGCTGGGGAAAAAAAAAGACTCTTCCCATGATAAGGGTCTAGGAGTCGCCTTCTGTACATAAGAGGTAGTAATGACTATCAAAAGTCTCAGTTCCCCACTATTATATTTCAAGTGAATTTTAACACATTGCAAGTTTCTATTAGGGAGGGAGTACCACAGGTAAGTTTTACTCTTACGTTAATATTCAGAAAGTCTAAAAAATTCCATAAAGCTCCAAAATTTCAATTTTAATTCAGAAAATGGCTTAATCACTGAATGATAAATTCAATAATCAATCATGGCAAGATATAAGATCTATATTTTTAAAAATCAATATTTCTTTGTTCTATAAATCAAAAAACTGAAAAGGAAATTAAGAAAATGATTCCATTCAAGATGAATAAAAATGCTTCAATCAAGATGAATAAATTTAACAAAAAATTTTCTTACTTGTACACTAAAAAGTACAAAATATTGCTGGGAGAAATTAAAGAAATGCAGAGACATCCTATGCTCATGGGCTAGAAGATTCAACATTGTTAAGAGTAATTCTCTCTAAATTGATTTGTAGATTCAACACAATCTCTGTCAAAATTTCACCAGACTTTTGTACAGAAATTGTCACATCCTAAAATGCAAATAGAAATGAAAAAGATTCAGAATAGCAAAAACATTTTTTAAAAAATGGACAAAGTTGAAGGAATTTTGCTTCTCCATTTCAAACTTATTATAAAGCTAGTTATCAAGACAGTATAGTACCGAGCTAAGGGCTGATTTATAGATCAATGGAACAGAATAGACAGTTCAGAAACAAACTCTTAGATTTATAGCCGATTTTCAATAAACATACCATAGCAATTCAAAGAGAAATTTCCATTTAATTTCCATATTTTTATAACAAATTATGCTGGTATAATGGAATATCTACATACAAAAATTTAACTCAGACCTTTACTAACACCATACAAAAAAATTAATTCAAAATATATCACTTAGAAATAAGAACTAAAACTATGAAAATTTTACAAGAAGACATAGGAGAAAATCTTTGAGGCCTTAGATAAGGCAAATATTTCTTTAACATGAGACCAGAACTACAATTAATAATTTAGGCTTGATTAGAATACAAAAGTTTTACAGTTCACAAAATACCATTAAAACCTAAAAAGACAAGTCACATAAAAAAAATATTTTTAAAACTCATGTCCAATAAAGAACTTTCAGAACATACAAAGAAGTTTTGAAACTCATTAATAAGAAGACAAACAATACAATTTAAAAATGCAAAATGTTGTACACCAAAAAAAAAATACAAGTTTCTAGTAAATACTTGAAAAGATAACATCATAAGTCTTAAGGGAAATGCAGTTCAAATTTATATTAAGAAACTATTTCACATCCACTAAGATAACTACCACAAAACAGATAGACAAAAACAAATGTTAGCAAGAATATGGACAAAAAGGCGCCTTTTTATTGCTGGTGGTAACATGAAATGGTATAATCACACTGAAAAATAGTTCACAATTCGCAAAAAGAATTCCACTCCCAAGAGGAATGAAAGCATATGTTTACACCAAAATTTGTATGCTATGCTCCTAACAGACTTATCAAGTAGTAGTAGATAAAAAGTAAAAACAACCCAAAAGTTCAACCTGTGAAAGAATTTTTTTAAACATGCTATAGCCATAAAATGAAATACTAATCAGCAACACAAAGGAATCAAACACGAATTCTGCTCTAATAAAATGGACCTCAAAAACATGTGAAACGAAAGAAGCCAACCACAAAAGACCTACTGTATCGTTTTCTTCACATGAAATATCCAGAGAAGCCAATTTATAAATACAGAACATAGATTAGTGGCTGCCTAGGATGGAGGCAGGACTAGGGGGGAACTGTAAACAGGTATGCAGGATTTTACTGCAGTGATGAAAATGGTTTAAAATTAGATTACAGTAATGATTGCACAACTTTGTAAGTGTATCTAAAAAAGATGAACTATACATTGTAAATGGGTGAATTTTATGCTATACAAATTATACTTTAATAAAGTTGTTTAAAAATACCCAGTCTTTTTGGCTAGCAAGTGCTACTGTGTAAAAGTGTAGAATGTTATGAAAGAGAAGTCTCCACTTGGCACCAAATATTTGTTCTTCTGGATCATCAAGCACCCAAAATGTTAACAATTATGGTATCATGAACTCTAAAGAAACATAAAAAGTGATAATGTTTTTGTTTCCTGAGATTCTCTTCAGAGCACGGCAACAGCATAAGCAGTTATAAATTCAAAGATACAAGCTAATACCTTGTTTAGTATATGTGCTGCCGAAGTGAGCACGCTAATAGCTTGTTGTAAGGAAAAGTCGAGTAGATAAAGAACACTGGGCAAGTTTTAGTTCTATCACTTAACTGTGCTATTCAAACTCAATTCTTTCAATTGTAAGATAAACTAGGAACCCTGTCTTACCCACAACATCTCAGGGCCATTGTGAAGCCCATATAAGAGAAATAAAAAAGAAGCTATTATTACGTAGTAATTTTTGAACTGATTTCAAAATATAAAGATGTCACATTCTTTCCACCACATTACAAGCCTTAAAATCTAAGAAGTCAATGGCACGTACCCATACTCAAACCTGGGTTTGATTAAACAGGTCAGCTTTAAGAAACTTCTGAGACTAGATTCTAAGTGTTAATTGCTTCAGATAGAATCTCATAACTCTTGTTTTAAAAACAATAGAGTTTTATGAATGAAAACGTCAAGGGAAAATACTAGAGGTGCAATATTTAAAACAGACAATGTACATGAATAATACAAATAGAAATACAAAACAAGATAGAAATTTTAAAAACAATTATTATGAAAAATAAACTTCAAAAGGCAGAAAAAAATATCTAGTTGCATTTTTTAAAAGTATTTATTATGAGGTACATGCCTATAATATTCAAACTACATTATGTTTTACATGTTAGAAGGTGGAGGGACAGACAATAAGTCTTCAAGGAACACCCATTCAACAGTGATAAAAAGTAGCATTAAGTGCTTAATATGACTTTGACCATGTAACATTGACTCCAGCTACTTACTGTTACTTAATCTTTGACAAGCCAATTCGAAACATTCAGTAGGGAAAAGACTCCCTACTTGGCAAAGGTGCTCAGTGAACTGGCTGGTGACCTGTAGAAGACTAAAACTGGACCCACACCTCTCACCATTAACTAAGGTAGACTCTCACTGGATTAAAGATTTAAACTTAAGACAAAAAACTATCAAAATATTAGAAGAAAGTGCCGGGGAAACTCTTGATGTAATTGGCTTGGGTGAATATTTTATGAGGAGGACTCCCCAGGCAATTGAAGCAGTATCAAAAATACACTACTGGGACCTGATCAAACTAAAAAGCTTCTGCACAGCCAAAAACATAGTAAGTATAGCAAGCAGACAGCCCTCAGAATGGGAGAAAATATTTGCAAGTTATGCCTTCAACAAAGGTTTAATAACTAGAATACACAGAGAACTCAAACGTATTAGCAAGAAAAGAACAAGTGATCCCATTTCAGGGTAGGCAAAGGACTTGAAGAGAAAATTCTCTAAAGAAGACAGGGGCATGGTCTACAGACACTTGAAAAAATGCTCACCATCCTTAATCATCAGAGAAATGCAAATCAAAACTACTTTGAGATATCACCTAACTCCAGTAAGATTAGCCCACATGACAAAATCCCAAAACCAGAGATGTTGCCGTGGATGTGGAGAAAAGGGAACACTTCTACACTGCTGGTGGGAATGCACATTAATACGTTCCTTTTGGAAGGATGTTTGGAGAGTACTTAGAGATTTAAAAATAGACCTGCCATTCGATGCTATAATTCCTTTACTAGGTATATATCCAGAAGACCAAAAATCACATTATAACAAAGACATCTGTACCAGAATGTTTATTGCAGCCCAATTCATAATTGCTCAGTCATGAAAGAAGCCCAAGTGCCAATCGACCCACGAAAGGATTAATAAATTGTGGTACATGTACACCATGGAATACTATGCAGCCTTAAAGAAAGATGGAGACTTTACCTCTTTCATGTTTACATGGATGGAGCTGAAACACATTCTTCTTAGCAGAGTATCTCAAGAATGGAAGAAAAATATCCAATGTACTCAGCCCTACTATGAAGCTAGTTTATAGCTTTCATATGAAGGCTATAACCCAATTATAGCACAAGAATATGGGGAAAGGGGCAAGGGAGGGGAGGGAAGGAGAGAGGATGAGGTGACGTCTTCTTTGCTTAGTCCACCCTTTATTTTTTTTTACTCCACCCTTAACACGAATAAAAAACAATGTATACAAGAAGCTTTGGTCAATTTCATGCAGCTTCTTCACATAGGCCTTGTGAGGTGGATGCCATTGTTTCTATTTCACAGAGGAGGCAAGCGATTCCTTCAGGAGTCCACAGCTGGTCCATAGCAGCCATGGGACTCACACACAGTCATCTGACTTCATTACTGTGGCCTGTTCTTCACTTCCCAACCAAGCTCTCCTTAGGTGGCAATCTCCAAGGTGTCTACAGTCTCTGGCACACGTCCACAGAGCTGGGACTAGTCCAAAATGAAAATGCAGGGCCCCTTGTTCAAAACGCAGGGAAAAGTATCATTAAAGGTTCTATAGAACCCTTCCCTTTCTTCCATTTCTTCACTCCTGACTTGTTGTGGTGGGTTTATTTGCTTTTTAAGGTCATTCTAAGCAAAAAAAAAAAAAAAAACATTAACTTTGAATTATTGCATCAGTTTTGTTATTCATCTTTATATTGCGCACTTTTGGTTTTACATGAAAATAGAAGAGCATTTGCTTCACGTGCAGAATCACCAGGGTTGCACAATTCACACTGCATAGCTTGTACATCCAGATGTATTTTGCTCTCACCAGAACAGCAGACGTGGTGCACACAACTACTTCACTTCTTGACGTGTGCACATCCTACCAACACTTACTGGCGACTGAAAAAGGGCTGAAAGCAAAAGCAGCTAGGGGTTTTCTTGTCTTTCCCTGTCCT
Source organism: Perodicticus potto (assembly GCA_963574655.1). Classification (NCBI taxonomy): domain Eukaryota; kingdom Metazoa; phylum Chordata; class Mammalia; order Primates; family Lorisidae; genus Perodicticus; species Perodicticus potto. Next base: position 8,664 of record CAUYRH010137504.1, on the reverse strand, counting down.
TCTGTGTTATCCTGTTCAGTGTAAGAGGTTGGCTAATACAAGGAAGCGACAGGGGCAAGAAAAGAAAGAAGAGGGTCCCTTGGCTGTTAGTGTTTCTCAGACCCCCGTGCTTCCTTCTGGTTCGAAGAAAGTTCTGGTTTGAACAGAAAGTACGGCCTCTGTGGTCTGTCAGTTCTCTGCTGTCCCTTATTCAGTCCTAGATCTAACACAGCCAAGGGCTGGGGGAAATGGTATTCCAAAATACGGCACCTGCGCATTGAGAACATAGCAACAAGCGGGAAGGTTTCTCTGACTTCTCCTGCTGTTTTCACATGAAATGGGCCATAACACCGAGGAGGGTCACCCCCTGACATCCTCCTTCCCTTCTCTGAAGACCCTGTCATGACAGGCGTCCTGTCCCGGACCTGAGGGAAAAACTGTGAGACAGATATGCCAAAAAGAAAGTGAATAAAGAGGCCTTGCTCCGTTTCTCCAAGTTTATTATCATCAGAGCACACATACCCTTTTGCCTTCCAACTGTACTTCTACATGACTGTCCATAAAAACACACAGTTTTCCCTGCCTCTTCATTTCCAAAGGCTTCCATGTCACATACAACTTGCATTACATAAATGTGTATGCTTTTCTCTGCCGTTTGCTACTAGGGGGGTCTCAGCCATGAACATTGCAGTGGGTAAGGAAAAAATATTGCTTTTCTCTCCTACAATTGGGACTCACATGCTGTAAAGTTAGATGTTAACTTTCAAACAATTGCTTATTTTTTTGTACAGTAGAAGTACAAACGAATTCTGCCCAGTAGAAAAGATTGATCTAAAGGTTACAGTTTTATTGCCCTGTAGGATATTAACCCAGTTTTATTTCTTTGGTGATATATACATATCCTTCTTTGAAATGGTTTTACTATTCTACTCATTCCTATTCCCATTATCAATGAGTTAAATAAAGGCTCACTATGTCGTTACATAAGTCATCTTTTAGCGTTTTGAAAACTATAATTTCCCCTCACCTGCAGTTTCTATTTCCTTTATGACCCCCTCATAGACAGCCATGTCATTAAAACAAGCAGAAGAGGGACCACCCTACGTTTGAGCAATGCTGATAGTGGTAGGGATAGAGGCTCTCGGAAGGAGGTGTCCTCCCATTTTCCTGGAGTGTAGGACATTTCCCACACTCATCTCACAGCAGGCCCAGGCCTGGGGACACAGAGACGACCAAGATGCTCGAGAAGCCTAAGCCTGAGCTCTCCAGCCTTGCTTGGGTGGTTCCTACTTCACCAATCGGTTGGAATTATAATTAGGCTACTTGCTCTAACTTTCTATTTTCCCCTCCTTCCACAGGGCAAGAGGATGGAAGGAAAGGGGAGAGAGGGCTCGGTACCTGTGGCTCAAGCGGCTAACGCGCCAGCCACATACACCTGAGCTGGCAGGTTCGAATCCAGCCCCGGCGCCAAACAAAAATGATGGCTGCAACCTAAAAATAGCTGGGCGTTGTAGAGGGCAGGAGCCCGCCCACAGGACTCCCAGTTACTTGGGAGGTGGAGGCAGGAGAATCGCAGGAGTTGGAGGTTGCTGTGAGCTGTGATGCTACAGCACTCTACTCAGGGTGACAGCTTGAGGCTCTGTCTCAAAAAAAAAGAAAGGTCAGAGAGAAAAACACTTCAACAAATCAGTTCACCCACCCAGTTTCCATTCATAAGGAGCAGTTCCTCAGTGTGACTCTCTCTGTACTCCACATAATCAATCTCTCTCTCATACATGCACGCACACACACACACACACACTCACACACACTCATACACACACACTCACACACACTCACACACACACTCACACACATACACACACACTCAGACACACTCAAACACACACATACACACATACACACACACATACACACACACACTCACACACTCACACACACACACTCACACACACACATACACACACTCACACACACACATAGCTCTACAGGTCCTTGCTCCACTTTTCTCTCTTCCTTACTTCCCTCCAAGTGCTTTTCTCCTTTTTTCCTAAGTACTCTGGGGGAGTTAAGAGTTACAATGAGAATAAGATAAATGGCAAGGACCCAAAGCCAATTTGTTTTAATATGCTAATGGGGTGTGTGCTGAAATGTGTTATTTCTGCATACATTACTTTGAAATGCAAATAATAAGAACTGTCAGTAACCATCTCCCTAATCTCATGGGGTTAAAGGACAAAGGGAAGAAAATTATTTGAAGTGAAAATGTATTTGCCAACTCTTTTGCAGCAGAGAAACCTCATCCATTCCCCAGGGCCGTCTTCTGCTCCCTGTAAACAGTGCAAAGTCCTAGAGTCACTCTAAAGTGGGGCCTTGTAGACAACTGAGGCAGGGGTAGGAGGTGGACAGGCCTTATCAGATTGAAAATAAAAGTACAGTTGCCTTGTTTCAATTTACTTTCCTCTCCATAAACCAACCAGGATCCCAAAAGACAAGCGAGCAAGAAGAGTCACTGAAGAAGAACCTCAAACTCTTGGGCTTGAGTAGCTCAGACTACAGGCACCTGCCACAACACCCTGGCTAGTTTTTCTATTTTTAGTAGAGACAGGATCTCACTCTTGCTCAGGCTGGTCTTGGATTCCTGAGCTCAAGCAATCCATCTGCCTCCGCCTCCCAGAGTGTTAGGATTATAGGTGTGAGCCACCCCATCCAACCAAGAAAAAAGTCTTGATGAATTATTAAACTGCCGTCATCTACAAAGTTAATTAGAACTCCCAAATTCAGAACACAGGCTAACTCATTCATGTCCCAGTGCTTCTGTTCCTAACCTGAGATACCAGCCTGATCTTTCTTGCCTGGCGGAAAACATTGTCGGCCTGACACTCCAACATTCATTTATGGCATGCCTTTTGAGAGTTTGGCTCCTTGTTAAAAACCTACATGTGATTTTTCACATTTGCTTATAGGCATTTGCAAGATACATCTTGTAGTGGCCTCGGACCAACCCATTCTTGCTTATAGTTTTCGAGAATAACTATAGAATGTATGGGGATGCAATCTCCTGAGATAAGGGGGACGTTGGCCAGAAGGACCCGGGCTCTGTTCTGGTACACCCTAGAACAGGATGTCCTTCAACCCTGTAGGGTGTTGTAGGCCACTGCTGTAGTCCAGTGTTTTATGTCACTCCAAGGTTCATGTCTGGGGGGCGGGCTGCTTTACAGAGTCCATTATGTGCAGTGTATGCGGAGCACATGCAGGGGAGACTTCATCCATCTCAAGCATCTTAGCCTTGGGGGACTGGGTCACAAAGAATGGCTTCTGTTGTCCCTTGCTTTCTATGTGTAAGCAATTAACCTGCTTTTCATATTTTGTATATGAGTGTGTTCTATTTCACCCCATCAGACAAGCTGGTACCTGCTTCACAGCACTAGCCATGCTCTAACCCTGATTGGGGGGTGAGGGGGCAGTCTTTCCTTAGAGAATTATTGGGCAAAGCCTTTGTAATTGCTGTGAAGCCCCTTGGGTTCCCACATAAGCAAACTGAAACCCTAGCTGATAGGAACTGTGAAGTGGAACTTAAAGCTTAACCAATCAGAAACCTCCAACTACCCTCAAACGACAGACTTTATCAAACAGAAACTATCAAATAACCACTAACGAGGGACTTTCCATAGCCCATCAAATATTTTCTTCTTCTTTCTCCCTAAACACTTTATAGAAGTTCCCCCCAACACCTGCTTGGTGGAACCCAAACTGCTTGTTTGTTGCTGTCTGATTCATGAGTCACCACCTAGGCAAATAAACTCTTTAAATTTTAATGTGCCTAAGTTTTCTTTTAACAAGTTTATATGCATTATCTGGACTAATAATCACAAAGGTTGCCTTTTTTATTGACAATTAGATACAGACACATTCCTGATTGGGTCAGTGTTATTGGACCACTAGATTTGGCAGACAGGAGAGTGATTACCCAGTCATCCTTAAGATATCCCTATTTTGGCTGGGCGCAGTGGCTCACGCCTGTAATCCAGCACTCTGGGAGGCTGAGGCAGGTGGATTGCTTGAATTCAGAAGTTTGAGACCAGCCTGAGCAAGAGCAAGACCCCATCTCTAAAACTAGCCAGATGTTGGGGTGGGCACCTATAGTCCCAGCTAGGCTGAGGCAAGAGAACTGCTTGAGCCCAAGATTTTAAGGTTGTCATGAGCTAAGATGCTATGTCACTCTACTGAGGGCAACAGAGTGAGATTTTGTCTCAAAAAATATATATATATCCCTACTTGCCAGTTGTAAACTACCTATAAAATTTTAATCCCCCAACCAACTGAAGGAACTTCTAGGCCAAGGGGATCCCAGAGAAACCTGAAAACTGAGTTCCTGGTTGTGACAAGATAGGAGATCGGATGCACCTCATTATACCCCCTTCCTTTTAGGGTTTAGACAAACACAACTGACCAATAGTAATATCAAAAGAGAGATCACAAGACTAATAGAACAGACTCTTTGTGGCAATAAGATACCAAATTATGAGGTCTGACAATTAAGTTTGTGACCTTGCCACTGTGCACTTACAGTGGCAGCAAACAGCTCAATAAGGTTTCATAACCTTAACATATCACAGCTGGGTTTGTGTTGATGGGTGGCAGTGCCTTGCTGAGTGGCGTTCCTTATTGTTGTTGTGTGTTTTTGTGTTCCACTGAGAATGTCAGAGCTTGAATTAGAGCAATGAACAAACATTAAATTTCTTGTTAAACTTGGCAAGAGTGAAAGTGAAATCATCAGGGATATGTTAGTCCAAATTTATGGAGATAATGACAGGAAGAAAACAGCAGTGTACAAATGGATTAAATGTTTTTCTGAGCAGAGAGAAAGTGTCACTGATGAAAAGAGGATAGTGTGGCCAGTAAGGAGCAGAACTAACAAAAACATTGCAAAAATTCATTGAATCATGGGTCAAAATCATCAGCTGATTGTGAGAAGCATATCAGACCAAGTAAACATGGATAGAGAAACAGAGAATCTTTTTTTTTTTTTTTTGAGACAGAGCCTCAAGCTGTCACCCTGGATAGAGTGCCGTGGCATCACAGCTCACAGCAACCTCCAATTCCTGGGCTCAAGCGAGTCTCCTGCCTCCGCCTCCCAAGTAACTGGGACTATAGGCGCCCGCCACAACGCCCGGCCATTTTTTGGTTGCAGCTGTCATTGTTGTTTGGCGGGCCCGGGCTGGATTCAAACCTGCCAGCTCAGGTGTACGTGGTTGGCGCCTTAGCCCGTTGAGCCACAGGCGCTGAGGCAGAAACAGAGAATCTTAACTGAAAATCTCGACACGGGAAAGGCATGGCTCTTGCATCACGATGAGGCACCAGCTCACAGGGCACTGTCTGGGAGGGAGTTTTTAGTCAGCAAACAAATAACTGTTTTAAAACACCCTCCCCACTCACCTGATCTGACCCCCAGAGACTTTTTTCTTTATCCAAAGATAAAGGAAATATTGAAAAGAAGACATTATTTTGATAACATTTGGGACATCAAGGGTACCACAATGACGGCCATTCCCAAAAAAGAGTTCCAAAAGTGCTTTGAAGGGTGGCCTAGATATTGGCCTTGGTGCATAACTTCCCCAGGGGAGCACTTCCAAGGCGACCATAGTGACATTCAGCAATGAAGTGTGTAACACATTTTCTACAATGAGTTCTCGAATTTCATTGTCAGACTTCATATAAACAGTACCTAAAGCCATTCTAGGCAAGAGCTAAGCCACACACTCCTACACCTACAGTTCTACCTGCCATAAGGTTTTTCTTTTTCTTCAGTAGCTAAACAAGCACTGGCTTTGAAGCGATATTAAAGCAATTTGCAGTTCTACCACCAGACACCGACCCCTACCCTGTTCCACAGTCACCTTTGATTGGATAAGAGACTGATTTCAGTATCTTTCTCCTACTAAAAGACCACTCCATTTGTGGACTGGTTCTGACTGGGATACAGAGGTCATGCACTTGAGTGCCTTGTGTTCCGAAAAGACCTTTTGATGTATAGGGACTCACTGTAATAGATTTAGATGTTAAGTCCCTACCTCAAGGTGAACATGGGTCATGTATAAAATGCATGTTCATTCAAAATGCATGGGACCACCTTTGTGCATATCTGTAGGTCCTATTGAATGGAGGCCAACATTCAACATGTTTGGCCAACCCACTCGTCTTAAATTCCTGTCTTACCCCTCCATCCCTTGAAAGTGCCTGTCTCTGGTCTTAGGGGGAGGCTGTTCTTTCCAGCCTGTCAGAACAGCAGCCTTGCAGGCGGTAACCCTTTTTAAAAAAGTAAAACTCTCATTCCCAAATGTATTGATCCTGTGATTTTTACGTTAACATAAACTGGGCCGCTCTCAGTCTCATCCATCAGTGGAACCTCTATCATCTTTGAAGCCAAATCACGAGGAAAGGGTGTCATGAAGGCCTGCAAGTGGGGATCAGAATAGCCAATGGGTCTGCGCATCCCTTTGGGCTCTGGAACCGCTCCTCCCCACCAGCCCATCGTGCCTCCTCTCCCATCCTAAGATGGGGCAGGCCACAGGCAGTTTAAAGACCACATCCGTCAAGATACATGAAGCCTTTGAAGACTCATGAAAGTTCACACAAATCTGATTGTCCCCCTACCCCCAACAAGTGAACCGAATTACAGTCAATTCTTCCAACAAGATTAGTGTCAAGTAGATTTGCTGCCAGCAGCCTGGGAATGGGCAAAGGGCGGAATACATAGAGACCTCTGTCCCTGTCTTAGCCCTTTCCTTTATTCTCCTTTCCTCTCCCTGTTTTGAAACTTCTAGAGCTCCAAGGGAGAGAGCTTAGAAATTACTCATGCCAGCCATTCAATGACCTGCACCCAGGGGGGCAGAGTTTCATCTGTTCCCACCACATTCCACCCTGTCCTGCAGAACAGTAAACAGCCCTCATTACTTAGCAGTTTCTTCTCTCTCCTTTGGAACTTCCTGCCCATGAGGGAATAATAATTTGTTGTTGTTGTTGTTGTTGTTTGTTTGGCACACCCGGGCCGGGTTGGAACCACCAGCCCCAGAGCATGTGGCCAGCGCTGTAACCACTGAGCTATGGGCACCCAGCCATGAGGGAATAATAATTGAACCAAAGGTTGGAGCTGAGAAGAAATTAATTTTTCCTCCCTGAAGTCTGGGCTTGGGTAGGTATGAACTGACCAGTGACTGGTACAGCTGAGGGAGTTCCTATCTCCGTCTTTACCCGACTCAGAAATTTCATCCACATCTGAATGTAAAGCCATTTCTCCCTGGAGTCAACCTGCCTGGCTTTCTCTTTGGCATTTGATTTTAAGTCTCTCTTTAATGTGCCAGGAGATAGGCGGTTGTCATTAGTCCTAATTGTCAGTTGTCATCATCCTCCTTCACCTTACCACACGATGTCACGTACCTTCATCTCCTCTGGCCTCACCACAGCCCAGCTGGCAGGTGGATTGTTACCTCCCTCTTACAGAAGCTGTGGATGAAGCCCAAAAGACACTGAGCCAGGCTGAAACCTCAGTGGCCCTGCCTGGGTCCTGCACACGTAGCCTTGGCATTCACTTCTGCACATCCAAGGCTGACCACTTAGAACACCCTCATGGCTGGCAAACCAGAAGTGCCAGAAAGTTGAAGGCCCCCAAGCAGCCCTCAGCAACGCAGCAGGCGAGGGCAGAGCTCCTGGCTTCCTCACCTCGTTGACTCCATGGCGTGCCCCGCACCCTCTGGCACTGTTCCCCCCTAGGGTGGGGCTCCACTTGCCCACAAGGGTAACTGGCTTGACAACATCCCTTTATTGGCCTTTTCTCCCTCCTTATCTTACTTTCCCATCCCTGATGGGTGTTTCCTAGGATCACTTCCTAAAAAAGTCTTTGCACTCACTTCCTTGTCCAGGATCTGTTTCAGGGAAATTGAAATCAAGACAAGACACTCCAACTTTTGGTGCCCTGACTTCTGGGCCTGTGGCAGCAGTAACAACAGTAGTTGACAAGCTTCGCTGGAGCTCCCAGTGGGGCACAGACGGGGCATAGAGCATTGGCACCCCTTCCTTTGCCCTGATAGAGGGGTTTGAGAAGTTCAGTAATCATGTAGGCTACAGGCCAGTCTGAGTGCACATTACTTGTCTTACAAGGTATGGGAACCCATATGCATTTCAGGTTCATTATCATATTTAACCTCATTCCAATTTTTTTTTTTTTGAGATAGAGCCTCAAGCTGTCACCCTGGGTAGAGTGCTGTGGCATCACAGCTCACAGCAACCTCCAATTCCTAGACTCAAGCGAGTCTCCTGCCTCCGCCTCCCAAGTAGCTGGGACTACAGGCGCCCGCCACAACGCCCAGCCATTTTTTGGTTGCAGCCTTCATTGTTGTTTGGTTGGCCCAGGCTGGATTCAAACCCGCCAGCTCAGGTGTACATGGCTGGCGCCTTAGCCCATTGAGCCACAGGTGCCGAGCCTTTTTTTTTTTTTTTAAAGATAGAGTCAACAATCTCAAACTCCTGGGCTCAAGAGATAATCCCTTTTGGATACTTTTTCTTCCATTCTTGAGATACTTTGCTAAGAAGAATATGTTCTAGCTCCATCCATGTAAACACAAAAGAGGTAAAGTCTCCATCTTTCTTTAAGGCTGCATAGTATTCCATGGGAGGGCAGGGGAG
>CAUYRH010137495.1:0-11256 GCA_963574655.1 Perodicticus potto | reverse complement strand
TAACTGGTGTCCAGTAAAAAGGAGCTATGGGCTCGGCGCCTGTGGCTCAACAGGCTAAGGCGCCAGCCACGTACACCTGAGCTGGCGGGTTCGAATCCAACCCGGCCTGCCAAACAAAAATGACGGCTGCAACCAAAAAATAGCCAGGTGTTGTGGTGGGCGCCTGTAGTCCCAGCTACTTGGGAGGTGGAGGCAGGAGACTCGCTTGAGCCCGGGAATTGGAGGTTGCTGTGAGCTGTGATGTCACTGCACTCTACCCAGGGTGACAGCTTGAGGCTCTGTCTCAAAAAAAAAAAAAGAAGTTGGGGCTTGGAGCCCGAATCTGGGCTTGAATCCTGACTCTGTGGCTGTGTGACTGAGACAAATTCCTCGCCTTCTCTATCTCCCCACCTCCTAGGACTACTATGAAGTTCAAATAAGAAGAATGGAAAAATATTTAGCTTTTTAAACTATTACATGTCACAAATACACTTATTTAGCAATAACCGGCATTTGCTTCTTTTTCGCTCTTGTACTAATTTTCTCAAAGTTAGAGAAATAAGTGATTAGTTGGATCCAAAAGGAGGGTCTTTATGAACATAGCAACTTAAAGGCCAGAACTAGTTACATAGTCCAACTCAACCACAAGTGTCCAGGAAATTTCACCCTATTATGTACTTGGCTAGAGAGAGAGAGAGAGAATCAGAATATTAGGTATATAGCACTATTGACTATGTAGTAATATTGTTTTTTCCATTAATCTACTTAACAAATGATTACATTTACTTTCTTATTCACTTCACAGTTTCAATGACATAACCATTTTTTTTTCATACTTGAATTTCCTAGTTATGTATCATTAATTCATTGTCATTCTTTCTGGTTAAAATGAAATTCCCTCTCAAGTTCAAACACATCAGGAATTGTTGATTCTTTTTCTTCTCACAGTGGAGACATTCATTCTTCCTGAAATTTGCCATCCTCCTGCTCTACTATGGACAGCTCTCGTTTAGAGCTTGCCCTGGATCCTTTTCATCCCTCCTCTGTATTAAATGGCCCTTATTTCTCGGATTCTATGTCTTCTTTTTCTTCCCATATAAATCTCTTATTTTGTTTTAGGATATATTCTAGCAACTTCCTGAGAAAGAGTGTATGAGAAGAAATGTTTTGAGATCTTGTGTTTCTGAAAATACCTTTATCCTATCCTTATACATGATTGTAGTATGGTTGATATACAATTCATGGTTGGAACTCATTTTCCTTTAGTTCTAAGGACTGCTTCATTGTTTTTTACTTCAAACACTGCTGTTGAGAAGTCCACTCTAATTCATAATGTTTTAGTATATGCCCTGTACATTCCTCCCTAGAGACTTAAGAACTTTTTATCCCTGATTTCTTGTACCCTGGTATAAGGTATTTTTTCATTTATTGTGTAGCAGTATTTTAAACTTAAAAGTCGTATGTTTCATTTCTGGGAAAATTTCTTGCATTATTTGTTAATTTCCTACCATTCATTTTCTCTGGTGGATTTTAAATTTGGCCTCTACTTTTTTTTAATGTATTTTTTCTCCTGTTTTTTTTTCACCTTTTTGTGTTATGTTCTACTTCTTTAGAGTTTAAATATATATATGTTTTTTTTTTTTTTGAGCAGAGTCTCACTATGTCTCCCTTGGAAGAGTGCATCACACTCGTGGCATCACAGGTCATGGCAATCTCCAACTCTGGGGCTTAAGCGAGTCTCTTGCCTCAGTCTCCCAAGTAGCTGGTACTACAGGCACCCACCACAATGCCCAGCTAATTTTTTGGTTGGAATTGTCATTTTGTTTAGCTGGCCCAGGCTGGGTTCGAACTCACCAACCCTGGTGTATGTGGCTAGCACCCTAACCACTGACTGAGAGGGGCCAAGCCCATCAATTATATTTTTAAGAGCTCTTTTTGGCTCCCTATATGTTTTGTTTTTGTAGTATCTTGCTTTTAGTTCATGGATACAGTACCTTCTCATTTTTGTGAAATTATACTTTTTAAAAAGATTTTCTTTCATTTCTTGCATGGTCTGTTTCCTTAAAGTTCTTTCTCTGGACTCCAGGTTGCAAGGCTCATTTATGTGGTAATCTTAGGGTTTTTGTTTTAGATGAACAGATACATTTATCAGTATATTGCAATCTGCATTTAAACCCAAGTTGGATACAAACTTTGTGTGAGGGGCTTCAACTTGGGTGATGAGGCAAAGGCTCAGCTTTTCCAGGGTGTGGAATCCCAATTGTCAATATTTACATTTTGTTCTCCTGGGACAGACAATTTCATCATATGGAATGCAATCCTGTATCCTCCAAACCTGGAGTCTGTAACAGGGTGTCTCCCTATTCTGGATAGATGTTCTCTGAATCATTCTGCTTTTGTATGGCTGTGCCTGGAGTGCCCGTGTCCTGAGTAAGTCTGCCTCCAGCTAGTGTCTTCCATGAGGGTAGAGGACGGGCAGTCATTTGGCTCTATACACACATGTGGCAGATGGGTCCCAGGGCGTCTAACTGCCTCTTATGTGTAGACTTTCAATCAATCTTCCTCTTTTCAGCCCTACTTGTACCCTTATTTTCTGAGATAGCCAGTAACTCTGAGTCTGGGGCCTCCGGGGTTCCGTGGCACAAATTTTCTTCTGCTATTCTTTTTCCTCCTAGCTTAGGCTTTACCTTTTAGGTAATTGTTTCTTAATCATCTGCTTTCTAGATTAAAAAATATTGGCTTTTCTTTCCTTCCTATGCTCTTTAAGGGTTTATGACTTTATCTATTTACTAAGAGTTGTTAGTGGGGACTCTGGATAGACAGAATGCAATTTATGTGTTCAGTTGGCCACATTTTAAGATTAACTCAATAAATCCTCTAAAGATACAACTTTCTTTTTCACACTACAGGAAGAATATGAGTAATCTATTTCTGGGTAATGTCAGGTTTTTCGTTTATCACAAATTTTCAAATTCCTTTTTTCCCACAACTTTGACCGCTTTTCATCATGATATATTTAAAATTAAACATTATGCATGTATGCATGGTGTGTCTTTAGCAATTTTTCATGTATCTAGTGTTTTATCCAGTAATTGCATTTTTTTTTTGAGACAGTCTTACCGTTGCCTTGGGTACAGTGCCCTGCATCACACCTCACAGCAACCTCAAATTTTTGGGCTCAAGTGATCCTCTTGCCTCAGTCTCTGGAGTAAACTGGGACTACAGGTGCCTGCCACAACACCTGGCTAGTTTTTCTATTTTTAGGAGAGAAGGGCTCTCTCATCACTCTTGCTCAGGATGGTCTTAAATTCCTGAGTTCAAGCAATCCACCAACCTAGGCCTCTCAGACTGCTCAGATTGTAGGCGAGCACTGTGCCCAGCCAATAATTGCATCTTCTAAGAATATAGTTGAGAATCCAGAAGAAATAAAAAAGACTTCTGAGATACCCAAACTAATGTCATTTATTTAATCACCTGTTCATCTAAGATTTGAGTATCTCACATGTACATGGCCAAGGGAGAGGAGACAAAAGCATCCTTAGGCTTTCAATCAGACCCTACAGACTCTGATTTTACAAAACTATAGTAAGTTGTGATTTCTTGGTTTATAGAAAAGAAAAAGTAATATAAAGAAAAGCCACGACCCTTTGGAGGTAGGCAGGAGCAAAATGTGACCCTAATTCTGGAGGCACAAGACAAGACTGAGATACGAATGCAATGGCTTGGCAACGTGGGGACAATTAGACTCACTCATCCTTATTTCTTACAAAGTCATTCTTTACTACAAATAAATGTTTACTGCTGACTCTCAAAACGACAACCCTAAGGTATCAGGAGAAGGTTAAATTATGGGAATTGGGAAGGAAGGATGCAAACAAATATTTCTACCGTGCTGGATTCTTCAACATTTCCCTTACCTCATCTTGGTTTTCCTGGACTAAGAGACCAAAGTTCAGAGATACCCACGAACAAGCTTCACAGACAGTTGTGCAAGAGCTGAGGCTTAGACCTGAGCTGTTGAAGACTCTCAGGCCCATGGGTTCTCCCCTACCCCACAAGGACTCCCTCCCACTGGGTATCTCTTTTACTGAAGATTCTTTGTCTCTAGTGGAAGAGGTGAAAATTGGTCATGGGCTAAACACTGCCTTATTGATGTCTCTTTCATTAAAAAACCATGAACTCCACAAAAGCTATATTTTGGCCAAAAGTAAGAAAATATTTAAGGGCTGTTAGGATAATTCTGGATAAAAATACTAATCTATTTATTCAGAAACTATAATGTGGTTTGGGGACCAAATGCCATTTTTTAATCCACCTCAAGAAAATCAGCTCAATGTAAATGAGATATTTATTTTCACGCTATTATATTTTCTGTTTATAGCTGACAACTTTTGATTTTCTATCTCATTAAGCCTTTTTATTTATTTTTAGAGATTGAGTTTCACTCTCTTGCCCAAGCTAGAATATAGTGGTAGGATGACAGCTCACTGCAACCTTGAACTCCCGGACTCCAGTGATCCTCTTGCCTCAGATTCCTGAGTAGCTGGCACTACAGGTGTGTGCCATCATGCCTAGCTATTTTTTTATTTTATCTTTTTTTTTTGAGAGATGGGCTCTTGCCATGTTGTTCAAGCTGGTCTCAAACTCCTGGTCTCTAGCAATCTTCCTGCCTCAGAATCCCAAAGTGCTGGGATTATAGGTGTGAGCCACCGTGCCTAGCTCTAATTGGGGCTTTGTGCTTAGTTTTATAAACACTATTATGTCAGTTTCTTATAAAGTAAATACAAATTTAAAAACCTCTATAACAATGTAGCAGTTGTACAAAGAATCCTTATGGTCAGGGAGGAGTCACACCTCCCTTGTTGGGCTTGCTGGATGAATACTGGGATCTCAGACCTGGGTCTACAAGCCTTTTCTATACTGAACAGTTATGTTCAGTCATTTCACTGTGATCATTCTTCTAATAGTCTCAATGAGCTTTACATAAAATTTAATCATCTCATCATTATTTTCCATAGAAAATGAAATTTTCTAAATCCCTCATTTACTATTGGCCCTTGCTGAGAATAGCATTCTTTTGCTTGCAACTTCTGGTGGAGTATTTTTTGGTCTTCATAGGACATTATTTTATTCTAATGGTCCCAGAAATTCTCCTCGTACCTTTGTACCATGTATAGATTTTTCTTTTGCTGGGTTTAATTAATTTACAGCAATTTAATAGAAACCAGTGTTTCATTTAGAAAAGAATTTCAAAATTGTCAGAATTAAGGTAAGGAGGGGTTAATCTTCAGTGAGACAAAAAGGCTCTTTCTAGTCTTAAAAATGAGATTGGATAAAAAGAAACTTTAAGGAGAAGGGATCTACACTGTATTCAAAGCAGTACACCGCACTGGTCTCTTTCATCTCAGTGGATATCACTGTTACTTGCCAGAGGTAAAATAACTTGTGAGCAACTTGTTCTTTGGGGGCAACTTTAATAGATGAGTTACAGAATGTGAGTTCTGATTTCTGCATACAGACCAATGCTCGAGTTTGAACTTACTTCTAGTACAGTTGTTGAGCCAAGGGCACACTGTCATTCCAGGGGCCTGTCCTTTAGGAAGGTGTGTAAGCAACATCCTCCCATCCCCCTGCCCTGCTCTACTGTACACCTGGCTTACCTCAGTCTGGAACACATTCCTTACTGGGGTGGGTGGTCTCTGGAGGGCAGGGGAAGGTTACCTTCCAAGTATGCAGCAATGCTTGTAACTACCACCTGCTGGTGTACACCAAGCCTGGCCTGGGAAAAGACAGGCTATGTAGCTTTTGGCCCTTTTAAATCTGTCACCCCTGAGGCAGAAATCTCTTTTCAAATGGATGAAAAGTATTTCCTTTAGTATATTTCTATAGAATATACTAGTGTGGTCATTACCTTATTCTTATAATAGCAGCAAAATACAAGGTAATTTCATGTACATAATCTTATTGCAAATATTCCCTTTCCCTTCAAAAGATATTTGGCCTTCTTAAAATTTATAGACATTTCATATAGTTTTAGATATACAAAGAACCTTATAATCAGATCTTTTCATTTTAGTTTTGGGCAAACCAAGGTCCAGAGGAGGAAGGAACTTTGCTGAGGATATAGAAGCCATTAGGGCTGGAGTAAATACTGGATAAGATCCTTTAAATCTACTCCAGAAAGAAATCCAGCATTTCCAGGACCAAGCCCTGAGGCAAATGTTTTAGTAAAATTAAATAGACTGTCATTATTACTTTAAAAAGCTAAGCTCATACTGCTTTCCTCCCACTACCTCCTAGTACCAAAGTGGTTCCAAATACTCGCTACATTCTTGTTTGCAATAAAGAAAGATGCTTTCATTATTAGTAGTATAACTCTATTGTTCTGTAACCAGGATTCTATGAGAGAGAAAATTAAATTGGTAATGAGAGGTAAATCTACACAACTAACTTTTCGTATTCTGAAGCTGAGTTTAATGTTTTTTCCCAGTTGTGCAGTGTGTTCACAATGGTCAGAATATGAGTTAAGTTCACTGAGAACCAACAGGAGATTCAGAAAACTCTTGGCAGTGTCAGAGTACAGAAAAAAAGAAGGCAAAAGATGTGGAAGGGCCCCAGCAGCAGATACAGATGCTGACATTGCCGGCATTATTTTACTTCCCAAAGCTACTCTGTCATTAAATGTACAACAGTCTTTCTGCCACCGATATTTTATAAGACATCTATGCCCCAAATTATATTATGCAGTAAAAATAGAACTGCTGAAAGATATTTATCTCAAATATTTATTTGGCTTGAAAATATACAATGAAATTACATAGGAATGGCTAACGGTTTTTTAACATTATCTTTTCTTAAATTTTCTCCTTTGTTTAATCTTATAAACAATATTATGGCAATATTAGTGAAGACATTATAATTTATCCTAAGTATCATTATCCTTTCTAACATATGTAGGCCTTTGAGTCTCTGTTTACATATTTTATGTAGCCAAAATCCTAACAAAATAAAGTGTCAGCACATTTTATATTATATGCCCTAATGGTCACGATGCTTGGAACACTCCTTTGTAAGTTGAACCATACCATTCCTGTTCATTGTAGCACTTATTATTTTTTTTGTGTGTGTGTGTAGAGACAGAGTCTCACTTTATCGTCCTCGGTAGAGTGCTGTGGCGTCACACAGCTCACAGCAACCTCCAACCCTTGGGCTTAGGAGATTCTCTTGCCTCAGCCTCCTAAGTAGCTGGGACTACAGGTGCCCGCCACAATGCCTGGCTAGTGTTTTGTTTTTTTGCAGTTTGGCCGAGGCCAGGTTTGAACGCGCCACCTTCAGTATATGGGGCCAGCGCCCTCCTTGCTGAGCCACAGGTGCAGCCCGACTTATCACATGTTTTAAATGGTTCTTATCTGTCTTTCCTACTATATTGTGAGCTACAATTTGCAGTTTCATTGCCTAAATATTTGTTCAATGAAAGGACGAGTAGTTACTAGAGGTGCTGACAAAGTAGCCTTAGTGTGCTAACAGCACTGCTCTGGGAGCTGGGAGGCCAGGGTCCTATTTTAGCTCAGCCACTAGTAACAGCATGACCTGTGTGTCTCCTGTTCCTCATCTATAACATGAGGGCATTCAGCTTTCACTCATATCTATTGAGAGTCTATTTGAGTAAGATGGTGAGCTAGGTGCCTCTATACATATTTCTTACATTAAGTGTTTACAGAAGCTCTCTAATATATCTATTATTAACTCCATTATGCAAATGGAAAAACAGAATCTGAGAGGCTATACCTTACACAGGATCATGAGGTCAGGGCATTGGACTCCTGTTTGCTGATTTCCCCCCAACACCACTGTATCCTCCTTGTATGAGACTGAACTGGTTAATTTCTGAGGCCTCTTTTAATTTGCAAATTCTACAGTTTTGTAGGTCTTTATTAATAATGATGAATTTATCCAAGTAACCTCTATAGGAATATAGGCAAATACTAGGAAATGACAAAAACCAATGAAAAAGGAGATGGAAGCAGATATACTGATGCCAGAGAGAAAACAATTAAGCAGTGAAACAACTGTAGTAAAAAAAAAAAATAACACTTTTGCTATACTAGAGGGAGGACCTTAAAGAATTGAGAAAATCAGAGACTCTTTTAAGAGCTGAAGCCCCGTGATGGCCATCATCTAGTTTACTCTCCCCAACAACGTGGGGCTTCATGTCAGTCTGACATCTTCGGCCACAGAATGCTCATCAATCACTCACCAAGGCAGGCCTTTCCAATTTTAAAGAATTCTAATTGTTTACTGTGTTTAAGTCAATGTCTTTTCCTGCCCTTAGCCCAATAGACCCTTGCCAATCCAGTGGTCATTAACCTTCTCTTTCCTCAGTGGCAATGAGAACAGGATTGTTTTTGTTTCCCTAGGAAAGCTATTCAGAATTTCATAATATCTTTCATGCACACTGAGTCCCAGTTTCATCATTTATTTCATACATGGCATGGTTTCTGATCTGTTTACCTTCCAGATTACTCTCTATAGGGGGACTATCGCCCTCTTGTTTTGAACACCATCTAACTATATAGTATGACTTTTCAACCTTTTTTATTTCACAGCACGCCTGAACCTATAGTTAAACTTCATGGACTTATGTTGATTAAAAAAAAAGTAAAAAAAAGAATATATGTACTGTGCTTGGACCTTCTTTCCAAAATAACTTAATTAATGTTCTTTATAAATTTTTGCAGCACACTAAGGTCCTCTCACAGCACACCATGCGGTGGCCACTGGCTGAAATCATTGCTCTCAGGTAAAGACCTGCTAGTCCTGAGTCTTTTCCACTGATGCAACAGAAAAGCTAGTTACCACCATACCCTGCACCGGGTAGCTATGTTTTCAACTTAAATACCAGCCCACTGAAATCATTCTCTGTCTTGATTCTATTACTCCAAAATGGCCTCTCTTTGGCAGCTTTATTCACATTTGATATGCCTGCCTTCTGTGCCTCTCATAGTCAGATTTCCATGACCATAGGGCTTAAGCTCAAAGGCACACAGCCAGCCACTGAACCCACACTGGGGAATATCTGACTCAAATGGCTTTCATTCTTTTTCAGAAATGCAAACTATGCCATTTGTAAAATGGAAGCCACCATGCTAATGAACCAGGGGCATGTAGGTTGTGAGAAGGAGAGGGTGTGTGTGTAGCATGTCTGTATGTACGCACCTGCACCTACCTTCTTATCAACATCAGTGGGGAATTCCTAATTATTTAGCATTTTAAAATAAATAATATCCCTTTTGTTTAAAGCTGCCATTCAAAACCCCATCAATAGAAAAATAACTCTTAACAAGAAGAGGCTCTTCCCTTATAAACCTGATCATCTTCCAATTTTTCCTATTTCAAAAAATAGCACTACTATCCTTCCAGGTGCAAAATCCACAAACTCTGGCTTCATCCTTCCTGCCCCCACATATCAATTGTACAACCTGAATATCACTCCACCTTGCCACTCCAATTGTCACCCTCACAGTCCCTGTGACTGTAACTTCTCTCCTAGACTCTTCTGATAATCTTCAAATTGGTCTCTCTGCATTCACACTTATACCTGCTAATCCACACCTTTGTGCACACCTTTGAGTGCACAGTAAAGTGATCATACTTGACATCTTTTAGTACCATCCTCCTATATTTAGGATTAAAGTCCCAAATCTTTAATTTAGCCTACAAAGTCTAGCATGCTCTAGTCCCTCACTAGTGTGAACTGACCCCCTTTACCTCTCACTCATAAGCATCCAGCTTTAATGGCCTTCCCTAGGTGCACTAAACTTCACAAGCTCTTTCCCACCTCACTGGTGCCCTTTACCTGGATCAGTCCCTGGCCTCCACTTCTAGCCTAGTAAATACTCATCCTTAAGGATTCAGTTAAAACAGTATTTCAGAGGAGCCCTTCTGCTGTCCTAGTACCTTGTAGTTCTTTGCAGCATGTATCACGATAAAAATTATATAGTTACATGCATGATCACTACTTCTCTTGTCCGGTAAAACATAAGCTTTATGAAAATTAGTACAAATTATCTGTCCCCATTTTGCAGGTGAAGAAAGTGAATTTTAGAGTGAAGTAATTTGTTCAAAATTAGAAGTGAGTTGATTATGGAGTTGGAATTTGAACCCAAGTGGTTTTGATTCCAGAGGTTGAGTTATACGGCCTACAAAGGATATGAGGTACTTTTGAGAAGGCATCTCCCTCTTGATTCAATTTTTAATAATCAAGTATTTTCAAGTCATTTAATTTTTGCTGACATTTAAAGGGCTTTCTGTAACATAGTCTAGTAAATGGCAAAAGACCAACAAACAAAAAAAATTAATTTGCTGTGACCAGTGTGTCAGGAGGGACAGGAGTGAGGCACAGTGAGGAGAATCCATGTGTGCATCCTACCTGGGGAGCTGACTTGCACCTGCCTGCACATCTAGTCAGGCCCCAAGACAGTTCCTAAAGCAGCACAGCCTGATAATGATAAGGCAAGATGCTGAAAGAACATTGGAATATGAGGCAAGGAGATGTGAGTTCTCGCTGGATTCATTTGTGTGAGTTAAAAAAAAAACAAAAAAAACCTCTATTTAAAAATAATAACAGATTAATAGGAAATGGGAAAAAGAAAAAAAAAAGAGTGGTCCTATGCACGTGTTATTCATTTTTTCCCCAATAATGACATTTTTAATAACTATAGTAAAATATCAAACTCAGCAAATTGACACTGGTATAATGTATGTGTATAGTTCTGTGCTATCTTATCACATATGTAAACTGGTATAATCATCACCATAATCAAGACAAAATTATTTAATTATTAATATAAAATAATCCCTGGCTGGGCGCTTGTGTCTCAACGGGCTAAGGCGCCAGCCACGTACACCTGAGCTGGCGGGTTCGAATCCAGCCTGGGCCTGCCAAACAACAATGATGGCTGCAACCAAAAAATGGCCAGGCGTTGTGGTGGGCACCAGTAGTCCCAGCTGCTTGGGAGGCGGAGGCAAGAGACTTGCTTACTCCCAGGAATTAGAGGTTGCTGTGAGCTGTGATGCCACAGCACTCTATCCAGGGTGATAGCTTGAGGCCCTGTCCCAAAAAAAAAAAAAAAAATATATATATATATATATCCCTTTTAATCACACATATATCTTCTCACCCTCATCTCTCACCTCTGGCAACCACTAATCTTTCCCATCTTTATATAAAATTTTACTATTTTGATTATGTTATATAAATGGACTCATTCAGATGAG